>JARYGA010039999.1:0-24196 GCA_030545235.1 Helianthus tuberosus
AATGGAACTCGAATTTGAAACTTAAATAAACAAAACCTGCAACGGAATCCGATTATGAAACAGAACCTAAGCTTAACAGAATAACACTCAAACCCTTACCGGAACCGTGACGACCAAGTTGACACGGTGTCGACTGAACCCGAACCGAACCATCGTTGTAACTGTCGGCTTGGTTGTTCATCGCAGACCCTAACCAAAGCAAACAATAACCAAATCATCTTTCATCAGATCTAAAGAAATATTAGAAACCAAAGTGAAAGAAAAAAAAAAGATGGGTTTACCAATTGAACTCGTCTGAGTCAAAACACCACCGCCGCCGTCATGACGGCGCCGTCGCCGACGGTTCTGTCGAGCTCTACCACCGTTGCAGCCATTACACCTGGGTTCTGATCATCACTGATACTCTCCAACTTCACCCTCTCTCGGTCTCTGTCTCTATGTGCTCGAACCGAACGTTCGACGACACCACCAAGCCACCTATGTCGTCGTTTTGCTCCGCCAGACCACCAACCACGGTGGTCGGCCGCCACACTGGTCGTCTGGACCACCTTGTGGTCTGCCGGTTTATTAACGTGGGGTAGGGAGACCTTGGGGGTGTCGGCTGTCACACCCCGATTTCCACGTGTCACCGGTGGGCCCGGTGGGGGAGTATCGTGACGTGGTTGGCAACATAATAGTCAAACAACACAATATAATAATGCACAGCGGAAGCAATTTAAAATAAGATACAACCGAATTTATTTATTGTAATCAAAGTTACAATATCCGGTGTTTATCCACAGAACGGATCGAAACAAAATAACATTTATGGTTCAACAGACTTCTGGCATCCTAAGCTTGCGAGACTTCTATTGAAGCTTAGGAGATAATCCAGCCAAATTTCGTTTAGTACCTGCATTCAGTCTTTTTGGGAAAATACGTCAGTTTACACTGGTAAATACATTCAACTGACTCATTTTGGAAAATGATTGAAAATTGGTTTGGATGCACGTGGCATAAATCATTTTATTTAACTTGGGAGAATTATTTAATATTATAATCTTGTGAACGAATTACATGTTACTTATGCGTTCAGTAGCCCGGAACGTATCCGGGTTAAAGATCAATAGACACACCACTTTAAGTGAGTTATACACGGGAGTACGCCTACACCCCGTGCTCAGGTCGTGGCCATCTCGTAAGATGATGCCAGGGATATCCGGGACATGGTCATTAACCCCCCAAAGGCTGTAAAGTAAACAAGACTGTTTAAAACGAGCCGATCAAATTATTCAACTACCCACTAAGCGTGGAGATTTGATGCCCGATCAAGCGGTACGCTATGTACCGTAACCCAAGCCCGTATAGGGAAAATAAGTTAAAAGTATTTACCTGATGCAAGTATAAATCACAATAAGCAGAATGGCAAGTATCTTTTACTGGTTCTCCTAATCTGGAACGAAGGTTAAATATAACCTATTAGAATCCTAGCGGTTCTTTAATTAAGCTTAAGCTTAGACCGACTAGTTTCTAAGATACGGTTCGTACGCACGATTAAGCGAAGACCGGATAGAATGTGATTTAGACCCGACAAGTCTGAAGACTTGTTTAATATGGGTTTACTATTCACATTCTGGATTTTGAGATAAAACCGATAAGGTTTGACCCGTTTTGGCTAATTTATGTAAACTTGTTACATAAACCTAACGTACGCGTAATAAGCGTGACGGGTAGTCTTGAGAGCTATATACAGGTTTCCTAAGTTAATTATGTCTCAAATATGTTGTGACATCAGTAAGGTGTCTTTCGTTATGCCCGAAACGTGTTTAAACACAAACTAGGCCTCGTAGGGGTAGTTTGGTCATTTTAAAGTTTATAAAAGAGTTTAAGTGACAACCTGAGTTACAGGTCTGATGTAATCAGTAAATATACTCAATTTTCTAAGTTACATCAGTAGGTTAAAGCATGTACGTGAATCTTATCATTTTTAACCAAACTAGGCCCCGTAGGGGTATTTTGGTAATTTCACATAAGCCGAAAAGCTCAAAACTGAAGTCTGAGTTTATCAACCTTTGCTTATTGTTAAAATATTATAATTTGCTTCTTATATCAGTAGGTATCAACCCGGGTATGTCCAATATGATTTTAAAACATACTATGCTTTAAAAACGCTAATTTAGGCGATTAAAGGCCATTACCGGGTTCGATACTTAAATATGATATTTTTATATTTATAGAAGGCTTAAAATATTTTATTTATCATAACTAATCAGTGGCAAAAGGTTTGGGGTCGTTTAGACATGTAAAACTCATTTTATGGCCCGTAAGGGCAAAACCGACAATTACCGAATTAAGCCTACGACTATGAGTTATGCTCAGCCTAAAATTAATTAAAAATCTTTAAAAATCCCAAAATAATATATTACATCAGTGGGTAAAAGATTTGATATCAAAAAGTATGTTTAACTAGGCTATACGCTAATTACGCCATTTTATTAACATAAAGCATTAGTTTAGCGATAACGAGCATAACTCTTAATCTATAAGTCAAACTGATGTCAAACTTTGCATGCAAGTCTATATATCAGTAACTAATGTTTCTACACTTTTACATCTTCATAAATCACGTTTTAAGGTAATAAGGGCATAATGGTCAACATATGAGTAATTAACGGAAACATGTATATTAATTGGATAACTAATGAACTGAGGTGTATAATCACAGAGGGTCGTTCTAACATGTAACCTAGTCCAATTAAAGCTCCGAGGCATTTCTAAAATATGCCTAAACGGGTCAGAACTGAAAGTCAAAGTGAAAGTCAAACTATGCGACTTTCGGCTCCGAACCGGGTCTAAACAGGAAATAGTCGGGTTGAACATGTTTGGACATGTCTTACACTAATTACTAAGTTACAACAATGATCAAACAGGTTATACATGTTCTAGATAGCTAATTATGCATAAATGACATTTTAAGCATTATGTTGACTTTTTACTCAATCGTTTGACCCGACATTTGACCTGGTTAGGATGGTGATCAGGGGAAACCCTTTTGGGGTTTTATTACCCACATAAATACCAACCTATAACTACTTTTAATTCGAGATATAACTGAGCCATTATTGACTAATCTCGAAGTCAAACCGTAATTACGACGGTTTGACTTTTAGCTAATTAACTAAGCTAAACTCAAACAAACAAGAACTAGGAGACTTACAAGAGTCCTATGCACGAGATTGATCACTTGAGGCTGCTTGATAGCTCCAGAAATGATCCACAAATGCAGGAGAAGGTGTGAGGAATGTTTGAGACATTGAAGGCCTATTTATAGTAAAGTCACTCACCATAGATGATTGACAAACAAGTCTAGGACTGACCATGAGTTACCAACATGTGTCCTACATGTTTAGGGGTTGTTTTAGGGGTCAAGTGAAGTGAAAAATCGAGTTAAAGTCGCCCACAAACGCACCTAGCAGGCCCCTATGCATAAAGTTCGGATTCTGCCCAGACATGGCAGTGGCATAGCGCCACTGCCAGAGCCTTCAGGCTCGCGCTACGCGACCCCCTAGTGGGTCAGCCAAACAACTTTTGTTAATTTGCATTTTCAGTCCTTGTCTCTTCAAACTTTGAAAAGGCTCTTGTTCCTTGCATTTCTTGCATTATGATCCTTCGACCTTGATCAAAAAGGGCTTTAAAATATATACCCACTTCGTTTAGTCCTCGGTTAACTCTGTTGTTACCCGAAAAGTTCTAACTTTCGACGTTTACGCTTTAACACTTCGCACACGAGTTTGATCATAACTTTCTCATACGATTTCGAAACTTTATGAAATTTATGTCGAGTATTCTAATGAGCATAATTAACAGTTACAAAGCTTCGGGTTTGTCAAAAGGTCACTCAGAGGTATAAATTAAACATGTTGACACAATTAGCCCCTGTAATTTGTAATCTCTCACTTTTAGCTTCGTATGATCCATGATTTATTCGTTTGAAGGTATGAGCATCGTGTAGGGTTAATGTACATTATATTTATTCACAGTTGACAGTTAGAATACGTATATTTACATAATTTCCACGTTTGTCAACTTTAGTCCTTCCATAATATTTCTTACACACGTTTAAACTTTATGACACGTGTCAACACATTATAGGACGTGAATTTCCGAGGTGTTACATCCTCACCCCCTTAAAATAAATCTCGACCCGAGATTTACTGAAACAAGTAAGGGTACTTTTCTTTCATCGTGGATTCAACCTCCCACGTATAATCGGGACCTCTACGGGTATCCCATTTGACCTTAACAAAAGGTATATGCTTCCTTCGAAGCTTCCTTACCTGTTGATGCAGGCCCAAGTGTTGAGGAACGGGCCATTTTGTATTTAGAGGCCCAAGATCGCGTGACAAAAGGGGCTTCACTAAAATGGCTCTAACTTGGGCTACAGGTGTCCGTTTTGGGCCTGGACGTTGACCCAAACCGTAGGTGGTTTGGGTCAACGTCCAGGCCCAAAATCGCTTATTTCTATGAGTTATTTACATTTTTATGTTTTTTAGTGCTTTTCGTGGACTTTTATTTGGTTCTAGCTTTTGGCCCAAGTGTGTTTTGAGGCCCGTTTTGAATTTACGTTGTTATTTATATGGATGTAATGGGAGGAAGATAATCAGTTTTGAAGTTTATGAAAAGTCATTTTTCTCTCCCAATTCACTTGTGAGTGTCTTGAGTGTGAAACCCCCAATTTTCGGTATTCCACAAGAATCAACGAATTTTGGAAGAATTGTTCCTGGTATTCTGTGTGAATCAACAGGTCCAATTTCATATCCTATTTTCAAGTCTACATCACCTGTCGATCTTCAATCGACAAAGGTTTTTCAACAAATTTTAAGCTCGCGTCTATATGCACATCTGCATGTGGCATGACATGTGATTCGTCAGCGAAACACTTCTTTAGATTGCAGATGTGGAACACATTGTGTAGGATCGGTTTCGGATCCGAACGAGTCGGTTAGAAGAGTTTTTCACCAAAACAAGAGGCGGAAACAAGTGTTTCGGCGTAATTCAGCGCGTATTCACCTTTAACTGTTGTTTATATTGATATATGAACGATTACAGACCTTACAACAACTTCGGCAGCACTTCATGGCTCACCGGAATACAAACACCTATCACTATGTATGTGGTTCGCTCATACCGACTATATATAGGAGATGTGATCCGCTCTTACGTACATGAACATATAAGCGAACTAGACAAGGACATATGAGCATTCCAGACTCAAAGACATATAAGCGATCCAGACAGAATGTCACATGAGCGAACCTCATTTTAATTACATACGGACAAAATCCAATTTTCACTTTCTAATTCTTTTGTCTTATCTTGTGATGATGTTGAATGATGTCATTGATGACATCACTTTGATGATGTCATCATGACATCATGCTTGATCAATTCTTCGCACCGAACTGAAAACTGACTGAAGACGTAGACGACAGACGGATGCACCAACAAACTCCCCCTCGGATGTTGACGGAGTCTTCAGTGTCAAGTCTTTGCATCTTTAGTCTTTATCAGTCTTCAATCTTCATCTGAAGTATTTGTCATTTCAAGAATCCTCGTTCTCTATCTTTATCTTCAACAAACTCCTCTCTCTCAAATGTTGAATATCATGGTGTCTTCAGACTCCCCCTCTCAATCTGCTGGGATCGTAGTCTGGAATTCACTTTCCACAGGTTCTTAGATCGTAACCTGGCACTTCATCACCCTCAGGTTTCAGAACCTGGCTAACCTGCATAAACTCTACCCAAAAATAAATTTTCTGATAACCATTTGTGGATAAGTTTTTCAAAACTAATTTACCACTTGCAGGAATAACATTTATATTTCAAAAAATTTTCCATTCTATTTCAACATTTTTCAAACACTTTCACCCAAACCATTTGTTCATCATGTTTAGCACTTGGAATTTTGAAAATCAGCTCTTCAACACCAGTTGTCGAAAATCTTTTTAAAATTTTCAAACTTTATGCTAAAACACGCTAAAATCTTTTTGGATTTTTGACTGAAATAGAAATGCAGAAAATGAAATATTTACAAACAATATTTTTGTGAGTTCGTGCAAGAGGATCATATCAGTTTTTGAGACAAATCACCAACACCGTTAAGCTTCATTTCATTTTAAGCTCTAAACAATTCACCTAGATTGTCAGTATATTGATCCACTTAAATTTTCACACAAAGTTCAATTGATCCGAGATATGAGATTAATGTTTTAAGCTCTTGAACTTATTCGTGTGTCCCACTACTTGAATATACTCCCGTATCCAGATCCCAATATTCAGTCTTACAGGTGAGTATACCACAGATGATATCTGTCAGGGGAATAAATTATGCAACCGTGATAGCTCAGGTCAGAACTTCCGTTCAGCAGAGAGCCTAGTTGACTTTTAGGTGTGTCCCCTTTAGAGGATCTTTTGAATTACAACAGCCATGATTAGCATTTTTCAATGATTCATCATTTTTTAGCTGAGGGTGGTGCTATATTTCAAGCAAGCAGAAAGTATTCTCCGGGGACTAGGCCATTGCTTCCGCAAAATCAGAAGTCCCGGGATAATACCCCAGATATCACTGAGCATAAAGACCTAGTATCTCAGAATAAGGGACCTTTCAAACAAGATTTCAGGGGTTACCTATATATTCAAGTTTGTGTTAACCCACAGAACAAGCAAGTTTGAAATTTAGGTTTATATCTCGTCACAATCTACTAAATGTATAAAAACCTACTGGCACATCATCAGTGAGACCGTTTATCACTTTTTTATCTTACCAAATCTTTAGCATGTTGTGATCGTCCATTGATGTACTATCATTTCCTCTTTTATGCAACAAAAACTCATTTTTCATTTTATCATGTTTTTGGCTTTTTCAAATTTTTTCAAATGTTTTTGGATTTTCTAAAAATTCTTACTCCCCCTAAAATGCAAAAACATTTTAGGAAATTTGAAAACAAACTGTACAAGAACTTGACAACTAATATCGAATTGCCTCAATTCGCCATCCACTTGGCATAAACAATCAGAACTCCCCCTCACAACAAACTATTTTCCCATCGATTTCAAAACATTTAAGTTTGTTTTAATCAAATGGTTTTTCCGGAAAATAAGTTTTGTTGATTTTACCACTTGTAAAATTGGGGATTAAATCATCACATTGTTTTTCAACCACTTGTAGAAAATCAGATACAACTTAATGTCCCTGATTTACCACTTTTAAGATCAATCCAATCAAACATTTTCAACCAAACATCATCTGTTGGATGAATTCTCAAGGTGCCGATTCCTACTCCTCGCTTACAAACCTGGGAGTTCCGGCAAGTCCTGCAAAAACTTCTCAAACATTTTATACAAACATGATAAAGAATAATGCCGATTCATGATCCACGATTACCAACTTGGGATCTCCGGCAAGTCAGGTTTTTATTCTTTGAAAAATATGTCCACCCAAGCCTGACCTTCCTTGGGTGTTACCGAGTCATGATCACTCGGTTTCTTACCTCCCCTCTTCTTCTCGTAGAACTCTTTAACCCCTTTGACTTTTCGATCAATCATTTTTCCAAAAATATGTTTTACAGTAGGGTTAAAGGCCTTGTCAACATCAAAAACCTTTTTGTCATTATAAAATTGATTTGATATCTCAACTTTACCAACTTTCCTTTTGAAATTTTCAGCACACAAAGGTGGAAAATTTTCATCGTTCATAGTTGGAACTGATTTTTCAACCTTTTTCTCAATACGTGGCTCCTCTGATTTTGTGGAATCAGATTCATCACCAGAATTATTACCTGAACCTTTCACAACCCATTTTTGATTTATTACATTTTCTTTTCTTTTTACCACATTCTTTGAACATTCACCAATCTCAAAGATCGAATTTTCAAAGCCAGTAAATGGTTTGGTTGTAAGTTCAGTTTTCTCCACAACTTTCTCTTTCAATTTACCAAATACTTCCTGTTTTGGTTTGAATATTTTCGGACAATTCCTAGCAACATGACCAGTAATCTTGCACTGAAAACAGGTTCTGGTTTCTATCTTCTTTGGCACAGCATTTTTCTTCAACTCTTCTTGCTTCTTGGCAAGGAATTCCTGATTTGTCTGCTTTCTGAATGCTTGCTCTTTCTCATCATTCAAAAAATTTCCTGAAACAAACACAGTTTTTGGTTTAGAAAATTTTTCATTTTTATAGTTTTTCGGTGGTACAAAACCAAGACCTTTCTTTTTGAAATTACGATTATGGTTTGGTTTCTTTTGGAAACTATAACCACAATTGTAACCCATTTTCTTGTTTAAACGTTGTTGAACTCTTGAGGTGTAATGATTAGGTTTTACATGAAGATTTTCATCTTTTATTTCAGAAATATTGATTTCTGTTAGTTTGAAAACCTTTTTAATCATTTCAGTTTTAACACCTCTTATTGGAAAAATCTCATCAGAATATAATTTGTCAGAATCTTTCAAAGTATATGCCACTTTAAATGATTCATCAATCAAATTAGATTTTGATATCAAAAACTCTTTATCATAAACCCGTTTGTCCTTTTTGACTGTTGACTTTGACGTATCGGACTCAGACTTTGACTTGAATTTGGACTCCGGTTTTGACTCCTCACAATCATCTTTATCTAACACCTGATCGACCACACTTTTTATCAACTTTGACTCATGATCAGTGTCGGACGACGTGTACGTGACATCAATATTTTCTGGCAAGTTATCCGACGGCCCAGACTCCCATTGTAAGTTTATTGCCTTTTCGACTCTTTCGGAATTTGGATTTCGAGGTAAAAATCCATTTTCGACCGGGGGCGGACATCTAGTGTAGATCACACTTGGTTTCTTACCAGAAATCTTCACTTCATCTTTTGTCATAGATTTCTTTTCTTCAGACTTCTTCACTTCTTCAAACGTCTTCAATTCTTCCACAACTGGATAAATCCTGTCAACAACAAAAGTAGAACATGAGTAACTTTCTAATAACTTGTTGACTCTTTCAGTTTCTATCTTTTGTGTTGCCAACTTCAACTCCAGATCAGCACATTTCTTTATGTGAAAGTTGACATCATCAAGTTGTCTCAGGTACGCTTTCTTTAACGTATTCATTGCCACAATTTGTTCACCGTTTGAATCAGTATACTTATTTATTTCTCTGTTCATTGTATCATAGGATTCTTTCAATCTGTTTATGTTGTGCAGCAACTCATTGTTCTGCTTGATTAAAGAATCACAGTTCATGCACTTTTCAGGAACTTTGATAGGTTCTGCATCAACTTTTACTTCAAATTCAGGAACCTCTTTGACTATTCGATTTGATTGTAAAAATTCAGCTCTTCTCTTTTTCTCAACTTTAGCTTCAGCTTTTAATCTCTCTTCCTCTTCTTCCTCTTCTTCAAGCTTTCTCCGTCTTGCTTCAGCTGCTTCCATGACTTTTCTGCACCTTTCAGCACATTTCAAATCATAAGCATTTGCAATGAAAGCTTTAGCATTTGAAGTGTCTTTGGACATCTCTTTGGCCATAAATTCTTGATCTGGGCAAAAATTGTCCCAATTGAATCCTTCGGCCAGTTTTTCATCATCTTGTTCTGCCAAATACACTTTGCTGTTTGTTGGAATGTAATTATCCCAACTGAATCTACCATCCTTTCCCAGACAAGCTTTCTTTGAATCTTTAATCTCCATCATTCCATGTGCAGTTTGTGCCTGATGCAATGCTGGTGGTGTGACTTGATGATAAATTGCCTTTTTGTGATAATCGTTGTTTCCAAAAGGATTCTGGGCTCCAGTAGCTTCACGATTTTTGCATTCCCTCTTAAAATGCCCCTTTTCCCTGCAACGAAAACATGTAACTTTAGATTTATCAAAGCCTAAAGTTGAAACATGAGCATTAAGAAAATCATCTCGGCCTGTAATTTGTTTAAATTTTTCGGCTCTTCTCAACACACTGGCCATGCACCATTTAATATCCATCAATTCCATTTCCTCAGCATCGATTTGATCGTAATCCTCTTTCGTGAGCATTGGATTACCGATCTTTCCGGCCACAAAACTACTATAAGACTCTAGAACCATTCCCAACAATGACATTTGATTTTTAGCTACTTCTTCAGAATAATCTTGATCACTTTCAAGATTTAATACAATATTGCATTGAAGTTTTCTTCCGTTCTTTGTTGCAGAAATGTTTGGATCGAATGATGAAAATCTAGTGCTGCTTGATCCCTGGGATGATTTCTTTTCAGAAGAATCTTTCACACTGTAAGCAGTTTCTATTTTCGGAGAAAAATTTGACTTTTCGTTGACACCACCTTTGTAATACAAGCTTATATCTTGTTCTCCATCGTAATTCTTCATCCTGGCAATCTTTCTCTGCTCCATCTCTTGAGCTTCCAAATGTTTGATGAAATCTCCCAGTGTCATATTTTTGTAATCTTTTCTGTTGGATCTCAGCATCATCAAAAACGTTCCCCAAGTTTCATGAGGTAGTGCATCTGCAAGTTTTTCAATCAATTCATCAGTATCTTTCTTAATTCCAAGTTTTTTCATATTTCTCACCAAGTTACAATATCTATCAATTATTTGTTTGGTGTTTTCAGATCTCAAACCACGAAACAAATCGAATTCTTTCTTCATGAGATACATTTTGTTTTTGAGCATATCATCACTTCCAACAAATTTTGCTTCCAATTCTGTCCAGATAGAATAAGCAGTTCCATCATGTTGAAGCAAAATCAGAATATCTTCTTTTATCGCTTGCTGAAGCAGGCTCACCATCAATTTCTCATCGCGATATTTCTTTTTATCTTCCGTACTCATTTCTCGAATTGTTTCCTGTACACCATTTTTAACTGGTCTAACATATGGTTCTTCAGTGTGTTCCCATGCGTCGAGATGATAGGCTTCGACCCAATTACCAAAACGTTCAGACCATCCATTGTAATCATCAATATCCATGAGTTTTGGTGGTTTCTGAGACGTCCCGGTTTCATTTTCATGCAAAGCATTCTGAGTGATTGTAACTGGACTAGCAAAAGCATTGTAGAACTCGTTCTCCATGTTTCGAATTTTCAAATGAGCTTTATCTCCTTGTAAAATCACCTTACAACACAAATAACAAACAATCAGTTTAAACGTTTATCAATTAACTGAATAAAACTGGTACTCGAACTTGTGAATTTTCTGTGCGGATTGAATGTTGACCAACTGTGCGAACTTTTAAGACCCGAATCGAATTCAAACGACTTGACAACTTGACCCTTTGAACTCCAAACCTTACAAATTTTCAAGCTAGTCGATGTCTTTAATACGCAACTTGACTGACAAAACGATTTATCGAACCGTGTAAACCGACTAAACTCCAAACCTGACAATCAATTCAAACACTTTGCAAAAATACTAAATGTGTTGATTCAGTTTACATATTGTATTCGAATATTATTGGACCGTACTAAATCTGACTTATCATGTGAATTGATTTCATTTGACCACAATATCCATTAATCCGACAACAGTTAAGACTCAATTTAGATGATTATGATATCATTCACATGTAATCTGACAAACTTATGTATGCATTAAATCTGATTGGACCTATAAAACCACTATGCCGAGAACAATCACTTTTAAAAATGATTATATTAAACCGACAAAACAATCAATTATCATACATGCAATCACACATATCAACAATATGCAGCCGACACTTTAAGATAATCAAATTCAACCTGACACAAACATGCAATTTTTTAATAGAACACTCACGTGACCAACTGACAACTAAACTGATTATTATCACATGCAAACTGTCCAACACACTTGCAAATCGACAACTGATACACGTTACTATCTCTTTTACACAAACTGACAGCCTTGATAGATGTGTCACACAAATTGATACTACTGAAGTGTCACAAGATTGAGACTCTAGTTGTCACTAAAATCGGACCTCAACTATCACAAAAAGCGGACCACAACTGTTGCTAAGAGCGGACCAGATAATGTCCGGATAAGCGGACCAGAAAAAGCGAACCAGCTGATGATCTAAAAGTGAATCTCGATGTTCAAATAAGCGGACCAGACTGCTGATGTCATCTTATCACGATTTCGTAAAAGCGAAACATCAAAAATCCAAGTTTTTAGGTCGATTCAAGCTATGAAACTTTCCAGGATTATTCTACTCTGGATTCCGAACACAATGAGATAATTTTCAATCCATATCGTCCACTAATTCAACGTAGATCTGAGTCTAAACAAACTGATCGATTTTTTTAAGAAATTGATCAAGAATTACTTTGTTTTAAGATCTGAAACTTTCACTTATTGATTAAACAATTGTGAAGAATTGTGAAGAATGAAGTAGAAACAGAATTATCGGCTGAAATCGTAAAGAACTCTTCTTAACTGGCTCTGATACCAATTGTAGGATCGGTTTCGGATCCGAACGAGTCGGTTAGAAGAGTTTTTCACCAAAACAAGAGGCGGAAACAAGTGTTTCGGCGTAATTCAGCGCGTATTCACCTTTAACTGTTGTTTATATTGATATATGAACGATTACAGACCTTACAACAACTTCGGCAGCACTTCGTGGCTCACCGGAATACAAACACCTATCACTATGTATGTGGTTCGCTCATACCGACTATATATAGGAGATGTGATCCGCTCTTACGTACATGAACATATAAGCGAACTAGACAAGGACATATGAGCGATCCAGACTCAAAGACATATAAGCGATCCAGACAGAATGTCACATGAGCGAACCTCATTTTAATTACATACGGACAAAATCCAATTTTCACTTTCTAATTCTTTTGTCTTATCTTGTGATGATGTTGAATGATGTCATTGATGACATCACTTTGATGATGTCATCATGACATCATGCTTGATCAATTCTTCGCACCGAACTGAAAACTGACTGAAGACGTAGACGACAGACGGATGCACCAACACATTGTGAATTCCACTGAGCTCTTCTGGTAAGTTCAACTTATAGGCAACTGACCCGACACGTTCGATAACCTCGAAAGGTCCTATGTATCTCGGGCTTAGCTTGCCTTTCTTACCAAATCGCATCACTCCTTTCCAGGGTGACACTTTAAGTAGAACTTTTTCACCTATTTCGAAGTGAAAATCCTTGCGATTTGGATCAGCGTAACTCTTCTGCCTATTCCGGGCAGCTGGACTTCTCCAACTTCCGCCCAACAAATCTCTGGTCCTGATAACTGGACTTCTCCAACTTCCGAACAACAAACTGGATATCTACACTTTCTACCGTATAATGCCTCGAAAAGCGCAGCCTTAATGCTGGTATGGTAGCTATTGTTGTAGGAGAATTCGATTAATGGTAGGTTCTTATCCCAACTACCTCCCAAATCGATCGCACATGCGCGCAGCATGTCTTCCAACGTTTGAATAGTACGCTCACTCTGACCGTCAGTCTGAGGATGGTAAGCCGTACTAAAGTTCAAACGTGTGCCCAAAGATTGTTGGAAGCTCTTCCAAAAATGTGACGTGTACCTAGTATCTCTATCAGAGATAATAGCTACAGGTATGCCATGTAAGGCTACAATCTTATCAACGTATAACTGGGCTAACATATCGGAGCTATAAGTCTCCTTGATGGGTAAGAAATGAGCTGACTTAGTTAGTCGGTCAACTATAACCCATATCGTATCATTTCCTTTCCTCGTCTTGGGTAACTTGGTAATAAAATCCATAGTTACCATTTCCCACTTCCACGTAGGAAGTTCAGGCTGTTGTAGCAAACCTGACGGTTTCTGATGCTCGGCTTTGACTTGCGCACATGTCAAGCATTTTGCTACATGGGCGGCTACAGACTTTTTCAAGCCTATCCACCAATAATTTGCCTTCAAATCCTGGTACATCTTATCAGCTCCAGGATGAACGGAGTATTTGGAACTGTGCGCTTCTTGGAGGATTACATCACGAAGTCCTCCAAAAATTGGAACCCATATTCGTCCATTTAATCGCAGAATTCCGTCCTTGCTAAGAGTTAACTGCTCCTCAGTTACTCCTAACTTTTCATTAGGATAGTTAGCTTCCAACACAGCTTCCTTCTGTGCAGCTAACACCCTTTCTATCAAACTGTTCTTTATTTCCATGCGCTTGGCATTGATTCGAATGGGTTTAACCCTTTCCTTTCTGCTCAAGGCGTCAGCGACTACATTCGCTTTGCCGGGATGGTATTTGATTTCACAATCATAATCATTTAAAGTTTCCATCCACCGGCGTTGCCTCATATTTAATTCTTTCTGATTAAACAGATGCTGGAGGCTCTTGTGGTCAGAATAGATCACAAACTTGATTCCATAAAGATAATGCCTCCACAGTTTTAGTGCGAACACAACGGCACCCAATTCCAAGTCATGGGTGGTGTAATTCTTTTCGTGCACCTTTAACTGTCGTGATGCATAGGCAATCACCTTGCCTTTCTGCATAAGCACACACTCCATGCCAGTGTGTGATGCATCACAATAAACTACAAATTCTTCAGCGCCTTCAGGTAAGGTAAGCACAGGAGCGTTGCTCAGCTTTTGTTTCAAAACATCGAAGGACTCTTGCTGCTTAGGGCCCCAAACGAACTTTACTTTCTTCTTGGTCAAGCAAGTTAGGGGTGCAGCAATCCTTGAAAAATTTTCAATGAAACGCCTGTAGTATCCTGCCAATCCCAGGAAGCTACGAATCTCCATAGGCGTCTTTGGCTCTTGCCAATTCATAACAGCTTCAACTTTAGCGGGATCCACCTGGATACCACGCTCACTAACCACGTGTCCAAGAAATTGGACTTATCGTAGCCAAAATTCACACTTAGAGAATTTGGCGTAGAGCTTCTCCTGACGTAGAAGTTTGAGAATACAACGAAGGTGTTTCTCGTGGTCAGCTTGATTCTTAGAATAAATAAGGATGTCATCGATGAAGACGATAACAAATTTATCTAGGTAAGGCTTGCAGACGCGATTCATGAGATCCATGAATGCGGCTGGTGCATTAGTGAGCCCAAAAGGCATCACTAGGAACTCGTAGTGACCATAACGAGTCCTAAATGCAGTCTTTTGAACGTCTTCATCCTTAACCTTCAACTGATGGTAGCCTGACCTCAGATCAATCTTTGAGAAGTAACTTGCCCCTTGAAGCTGATCGAACAAATCGTCGATCCTGGGCAATGGATATCTATTCTTGATCGTGACTTTATTAAGCTCGCGATAGTCGATGCACAGACGCATCGACCCATCCTTCTTCTTGACAAACAGGATTGGCGCTCCCCAAGGAGATGAACTAGGTCTAATGAACCCTTTAGCCAGCAATTCATCTAGCTGCGTCCGTAACTCCTTCATTTCTGTGGGTGCCAATCTGTATGGTGCTCTGGCAACTGGTGCCGCTCCGGGGATGATATCGATCCTGAACTCGACTTGTCTATCTGGTGGTAGGCCAGGTAGATCTTCAGGAAACACTTCTGGGTATTCAGAAATGACAGGGATGTCTTCTAACTTCGGTTTGGGCTCATCAATAATCACCTGTGCCATGTAGATGACACACCCCTTCTTCAAACACTTGGAAGCCTTGAGCATAGTCACGTGCTCAGGTAGTCCATACTGGGTATCTCCCCGAATGGTAAGTGACTCACCAGACGAAGTCTTTATCACTACTTGCTTCATGTTACAGACGATTTGGGCCTGGTTATGAGATAACCAGTCCATACCCAGAACTATGTCAAAACCGGCTAACTTAAACGGAAGTAGAGACAGAGGAAAAGAATGGTTCTTAATGGATATAACACATCCATCTAACACAGTAGAGACGGTTTCTATGGTACCATCTGCTAATTCTACCTCATAGTTTGCGTTTAAGGTTTTGACAGGTAAATTCAACAATTTACAAAACTTATGATCTACGAAAGACTTATCTACGCCTGAATAAAAAAGTACTCTTGCAAAGACATCATTTACAAGGAAAGTACCTGTTATGACATTATCGTCCTGCACAGCTTCTTTCGCGTCCATTCTGAAGACTCTGGCATTAGTCTTCTTAGCCTCCTCAGGCTTCTTGTTGTATTTTGGGCAGTTGGTCTTGATGTGCCCCTTCTCATTGCAACGGTAGCACGTTGCGTCTTTTATCTTTTTGCAATCCAGGGTTTTATGGTCCGTGGACTTGCAAATTCCACAAGCAAATGATTTTGACTGAGTCTGAGAGCTTGACTCCAGTCTGCACTTTCCATAGTGCTGCTTCTTGCAAATTTTACACCTGGGCTTCTCATCAGACTTATGCCCATCCTTCCTCGACTCAGATCCCTTTTTGTTATCACCGTTCCCACGGTGTTTCTTATTCGACCTTCGCGAACCATCATCTTCATGCTTCCTCTTCTCGGCCGCCTTATTCCTCTGCGATCTCTGCCGGACCGCATCCAGAGTGAGGGATAAGGAAAGGTCAGTTACAGACCTGAAGGTAACTGGCCGAGAAGCTTTTACACTAGACTTGATCTCGGGTTCTAACCCACCAATAAAGCGAGCGATTCTTTTTGGCTCCGGGGTTACCAGGTAGGGAACCAACCGAGACAACGTATTGAAGCTTGTCAGATAAGCTTGACAATCGAGGTTCTTCATCACCAAGGATAGAAAGTCGGATTCTATCTTCTCCACCTCGTGTTGAGGGCAGAAGTTTTCCTTGATCAGGGCAATGAATTGATCCCACGACATGCTATACAACGGGATCTTTCCGGAGGCCTCCATTAGAGATCTCCACCATGCCAATGCTTCCCCCTTGAAGGACTGTGACACAAACTTAACTATATCCCCTTCAGCGCACCCGCTGATATCCACCACCGTGTCCATTTCATCCAGCCATGTCATACAGTCGACGGCCCCTTTTTCCCCAGTAAAATCCCTGGGTTTACAAGACACGAAGTACTTGTAAGTGCAACCCTTGTTACGGGGTCCTTGATGCAGTACTATATGCTGAGATGGGACACTTTGATTGTTGGTGGACTGACGGTCATCACCGTCTTTCTTGGGTCCATTCTTCTTGGGAGGAGGCTTGTTATGAGCCTCAGAATGTGTCCTGGGCTTTGAATGTGATGCAGAGTGGGTCCTACTTCGAGTACCACTGTATTCCTCATACTGTCTATCCAAAGCCTGTGTGATAGCGCCGTCTATGATTGCTTTTAGTTCAGCACCCGTTAACGTAATCTGGGCGTTCTCATTCGGCTCCACAGGATGGCTATTTATTTCATTTGAGTCAGCCATTGTAATTGAACTGTTGCAGAAAACAAGGACAATATTTTATTTGGGAGTTTATTATGGAATTACCCCTTAGGGTAACTCGTTAACCATGGTAAAACAGAGACCATAATTGGTTAACTTATTAATCGTACTAATTTAGGATTTCAATTTAAAATTTTATCCTAAATATAAATAATAACAATATATATTAGCACATAAGGCTTAGTCACATGGACAATTTAAATTATAAGCTATGATTTCAGAGAATCAAGGCTTTTAAGGTTTAAATATATTTTATTACCTTTTCAGACAGTGAGTCAAAGCTACAACTGTCTTTTGACTCATATAAAAGTGAGCGGGGCCCGTAGGCATCATAATACTACGTATGGTAAAATATGATCATCTTAATTGATGATCTTAACCCATGATTCAGAGATCATATAACTGGGTTTGGAATCTTCTAAAGAATCCTTATACATATATAAATGACATGTGATTTTAACGAATCACTTCTGCCAGGAGTGTTAACATGTTTTAAGATGTTAACAGGGATTTGAATCTTTTTAAACAGGTCTTACCATTTTGGCCCGGTCTTATAATTGACACGAAGCTAGGTTTCACACTTTAAGATCCTTAATTAAATAATTACATAGGCAGATAAATTTAAAAGAAATGATTTTAATTTATTTATTTCATTTGTAATTATTTAAGCACAAAAAGGCAATCATGAAATTCATAACATTCCATTAATTTATTCAAAGCATTACACACTTGCCCAAAACGGGTCTTTCAAATTACCAACTTACCCACGTAGGGGTTAAATAACACACATGCCCACGCAGGGGCTAAATAACATACATGTCCGCGTAGGGACTCACACTAACAATACACCCACGTAGGGGTTCAAACAATAAGCATGCCCACGCAGGGGCTAAAAGCAACATACCAAATACACTCACGAAGGGGTTCAACAATAAATACAGTAGGAAATAACTGTGGAAAGATTCAACGATCCTTCTTGTTCTTTCCCTTGATCAAACTAACCAACCCTTGGAAGAACGTCTGTCTTTCCCTACGATCCTCGTGAGCTTCTCGTTCAACTTGCTGCAACCTATGAAGAATTTCCTCCCTTTCTGGGGGAGAAAACCGTGGTGGCTGCGATTGAGCCCTTATGATGGGTCTAGGAGGTATCGAGTATCCCTGAGTCGGGTAACTCACCCCCCATGGATCTCCATAGGGTCCTTGGTTGTTGTAGTTCGTTGCTACCATGTATGGATCAGCCTCCACGTACCCATAGTCGTGATGCGTTGGAGGTTCAAACGGGTTGTAAGCCATGCCACTAGTATATGCCGGGATTGGGTTTTCAAATCCCATCGGCGGTGGTTGTAGTACAGCAGGGTTGGAGGGTCCACCCATTTGTGGGTCCTCCTGGTATGGCGGGTAGTGACTAGCACTTGACTGTTGTGGGGAACTGAAATTGAAGCCCCCCGGTCGTACCGACATGCGTACACCGGTTCTCCTACGCCTTGGCGGTTGAGGAGGTGCCGGTTGAACTGGTGGCGGTGGAGGTGGTGGCGTAACTGCCACAAATCGGTGATCCTCAGATGAATCTTGATGATGCGGCTGTGGCTGTGGCTCCTGCTGCTGCTGAGAATGCTGCTGCTGATGCTGCCCATGAGACGACGAGTGGTGTGATGGTGTATAATACCACTGGTGTTGATCGAACAGGGCTTGGAAACTGTCTGGACCACCGTAGGGTGATCCGTGGAAGGACGATCCGTCGTAGATTTCGATCGGATGGTTTGGAGTACCACTTGCCGGCATGACGGGGTCCGTATCCTCGTCCATATCGTCGGCTTGATCTCCTGAAAAGTGGTCCTCTGGACCCAGTGGGTTAAAACCCACGGGCTCTGGTATGAACCCAACCGGGTTAAACTGTCCCCTAAAGACTGGTGTAGGGTCTCCATATGAATGATGAGATAGGGATCTCTAAAGTGGTATGTAGGATGGTTGAGGGTTATTGGGTTCATAAGGATTTAGAGCAGGCGGTGTGGAAGCATGCGAAACCGATCGTCTGGCCGGCTCGTACTGGTTTCTTCGGTTTTCCCGAGGGTCGTCACTCTCGGTGTTGGATGGAGCTCGCCTTCGTGAAGGTCCAGCTTCATGATCGTTGGGGGCGGTAACTGGCCCCTTTCCACGTCCTCGTGTTCGGAAGAATCTAGGAGGCATCTTTGTTATTCCTGTCAATAAAGCATGAGATAACAATAATATAAAATTTAAAGGACAAAACAAATACCGAAAAAGGTGGAATTTGTCCCAAGTTATAAGTCTAGACTCGAAGGTTTCGATATGTGCAATTGTGTAACTGAGATTAAACACAAAAGGCTAGTGTTTAATTCACTCAGTGTTGGCTCTGATACCAACCTGTCACACCCCAATTTCCACGTGTCACCGGTGGGCCCGGTGGGGGAGTATCGTGACGTGGTTGGCAACATAATAGTCAAACAACACAATATAATAATGCACAGCGGAAGCAATTTAAAATAAGATACAACCGAATTTATTTATTGTAATCAAAGTTACAATATCCGGTGTTTATCCACAGAACGGATCGAAACAAAATAACATTTATGGTTCAACAGACTTCTGGCATCCTAAGCTTGCGAGACTTCTATTGATCCTTAGGAGACAATCCAGCCAAATTTCGTTTAGTACATGCATTCAGTCTTTTTGGGAAAAATACGTCAGTTTACACTGGTAAATACATTCAACTGACTCATTTTGGAAAATGATTGAAAATTGGTTTGGATGCACGTGGCATAAATCATTTTATTTAACTTGGGAGAATTATTTAATATTATAATCTTGTGAACGAATTACATGTTACTTATGCGTTCAGTAGCCCGGAACGTATCCGGGTTAAAGATCAATAGACACACCACTTTAAGTGAGTTATACACGGGAGTACGCCTACACCCCGTGCTTAGGTCGTGGCCATCTCGTAAGATGATGCCAGGGATATCCGGGACATGGTCATTAACCCCCCAAAGGCTGTAAAGTAAACAAGACTGATTAAAACGAGCCGATCAAATTATTCAACTACCCACTAAGCGTGGAGATTTGATGCCCGATCAAGCGGTACGCTATGTACCGTAACCCAAGCCCGTATAGGGAAAATAAGTTAAAAGTATTTACCTGATGCAAGTATAAATCACAATAAGCAGAATGGCAAGTATCTTTTACTGGTTCTCCTAATCTGGAACGAAGGTTAAATATAACCTATTAGAATCCTAGCGGTTGTTTAATTAAGCTTAAGCTTAGACCGACTAGTTTCTAAGATACGGTTCGTACGCACGATTAAGCGAAGACCGGATAGAATGTGATTTAGACCCGACAAGTCTGAAGACTTGTTTAATATGGGTTTACTATTCACATTCTGGATTTTGAGATAAAACCGATAAGGTTTGACCCGTTTTGGCTAATTTATGTAAACTTGTTACATAAACCTAACCGTACGTGTAATAAGCGTGACGGGTAGTCTTGAGAGCTATATACAGGTTTCCTAAGTTAATTATGTCTCAAATATGTTGTGACATCAGTAAGGTGTCTTTCGTTATGCCCGAAACGTGTTTAAACACAAACTAGGCCCCGTAGGGGTAGTTTGGTCATTTTAAAGTTTATAAAAGAGTTTAAGTGACAACCTGAGTTACAGGTCTGATGTAATCAGTAAATATACTCAATTTGCTAAGTTACATCAGTAGGTTAAAGCATGTATGTGAATCTTATAATTTTTAACCAAACTAGGCCCCGTAGGGGTATTTTGGTAATTTCACATAAGCCGAAAAGCTCAAAACTGAAGTCTGAGTTTATCAACCTTTGCTTATTGTTAAAATATTATAATTTTCTTCTTATATCAGTAGGTATCAACCCGGGTATGTCCAATATGATTTTAAAACATATTATGCGTTAAAAACGCTAATTTAGGCGATTAAAGGCCATTACCGGGTTCGATAGTTAAATCTGATATTTTTATATTTACAGAAGGCTTAAAATAATTTATTTATCATAAATAATCAGTGGCAAAAGGTTTGGGGTCGTTTAGACATGTAAAACTCATTTTATGGCCCGTAAGGGCAAAACCGACAATTACCGAATTAAGCCTACGACTATGAGTTATGCTCAGCCTAAAATTAATTAAAAATCTTTAAAAATCCCAAAATAATATATTACATCAGTGGGTAAAAGATTTGATATCAAAAAGTATGTTTAACTAGGCTATACGCTAATTACGCCATTTTATTAACATAAAGCATTAGTTTAGCGATAACGATCATAACTCTTAATCTATAAGTCAAACTGATGTCAAACTTTGCATGCAAGTCTATATATCAGTAACTAATGTTTCTACACTTTTACATCTTCATAAATCACGTTTTAAGGTAATAAGGGCATAATGGTCAACATATGAGTAATTAACGGAAACATGTATATTAATTGGATAACTAATGAACTGAGGTGTATAATCACAGAGGGTCGTTCTAACATGTAACCTAGTCCAATTAAAGCTCCGAGGAATTTCTAAAATATGCCTAAACGGGTCAGAACTGAAAGTCAAAGTGAAAGTCAAACTATGCGACTTTCGGCTCCGAACCGGGTCTAAACAGGAAATAGTCGGGTTGAACATGTTTGGACATGTTCTTACACTAATTACTAAGTTACAACAATGATCAAACTGGTTATACATGTTCTAGATAGCTAATTATGCATAAATGACATTTTAAGCATTATGTTGACTTTTTACTCAATCGTTTGACCCGACATTTGACCTGGTTAGGATGGTGATCAGGGGAAACCCTTTTGGGGTTTTATTACCCACATAAATACCAACCTATAACTACTTTTAATTCGAGATATGACTGAGCCATTATTGACTAATCTCGAAGTCAAACCGTAATTACGACGGTTTGACTTTTAGCTAATTAACTAAGCTAAACTCAAACAAACAAGAACTAGCAGACTTACAAGAGTCCTATACACGAGATTGATTACTTGAGGCTGCTTGATAGCTCCAGAAATGATCCACAAATGCAGGAGAAGGTGTGAGGAATGTTTGAGACATTGAAGGCCTATTTATAGTAAAGTCACTCACCATAGATGATTGACAAACAAGTCTAGGACTGACCATGAGTTACCAACATGTGTCCTACATGTTTAGGGGTTGTTTTAGGGGTCAAGTGAAGTGAAAAATCGAGTTAAAGTCGCCCACAAACGCACCTAGCAGGCCCCTATGCGTAAAGTTCGGATTCTGCCCAGACATGGCAGTGGCGTAGCGCCACTGCCAGAACCTTCAGGCTCGCGCTACGCGACCCCCTAGTGGGTCAGCCAAACAACTTTTGTTAATTTGCATTTTCAGTCCTTGTCTCTTCAAACTTTGAAAAGGCTCTTGTTCCTTGCATTTCTTGCATTATGATCCTTCGACCTTGATCAAAAACGGCTTTAAAATATATACCCACTTCGTTTAGTCCTCGGTTAACTCTGTTGTTACCCGAAAAGTTCTAACTTTCGACGTTTACGCTTTAACACTTCGCACACGAGTTTGATCATAACTTTCTCATACGATTTCGAAACTTTATGAAATTTATGTCGAGTATTCTAGTGAGCATAATTAACAGTTACAAAGCTTCGGGTTCGTCAAAAGGTCACTCAGAGGTATAAATTAAACATGTTGACACAATTAGCCCCTGTAGTTTGTAATCTCTCACTTTTAGCTTCGTATGATCCATGATTTATTCGTTTGAAGGTATGAGCATCGTGTAGGGTTAATGTACATTATATTTATTCACAGTTAACACTTAGAATACGTATATTTACATACTTTCCACGTTTGTCAACTTTAGTCCTTCCATAATATTTCTTACACACGTTTAAACTTTATGACACGTGTCAACACATTATAGGACGTGAATTTCCGAGGTTGTACATCGGCTGGGAACAGTGGGTAGGGTCCTGATGCTTGATTGAGTATGAGTGTTGTTGCAAAGAAGAAGGGAAGGGAAAGAGATGCAGGTGTGTGTGTGTAGATGCTTGCAGAGGAACTGATGTGTGGGGAAGACATACGTAACGGCTATTAACAAAAGAAGATTAGGATTTGGCTAGCTTTTATTTATAATAATTAGGTTTGGTTAGTGGGCTTGGGCCCAAGGCCCACAAGCCCACTTCCTGTGTTTTTAGTGGCCCGATAAATTTCTGAAATCCATCTTCACAACTGAACATTGTGAAATTTCGTAGGGTATTATATTAGGATTAAATTACGTAAATGTTGACGGAAAATCGATGTGTGAGGTGCTCGTTCGTCGGTTGCGTTAAAAGCGCGCAAAAGGCGTCATTTGTCGTTTTTCAATCCATTTTCCGATCTGATTTCGACTGCGATTCTAAAAAGAATAGAAAACGGACACGAATTTTCTAAAAGTATAGAAATATGAAAAATTAGGGGCGTTACAGTCTCCCCTCCTTTAGGAAATTTCATCCCAAAATTTTTTCAAGAGGAAGACTTTAAGAAGGATGGAAGGATAGGTTTTGTTAAAAGGAGTTTGTTTGACTAAAATGAGTTAAAGAGTTAGGAATAAGTATAACGTGCAGGTGTGCGCATAGGCAACGTGAGTTTAAACAGTTTATAGTAACACAAATTGGAGAAGTATTAAAATGTGTCGCATTTTAGAGGGAAAATTTAGTATAAAAATGGTTTTGGAGGTAACGACCAACTACGGGTGTTTGCACATGGATAAATAATAGAAGATAGTTTTAAAAGTAAGGAGGCATATTAGGATTCGAATATTTTAATAGACTTGATCGCGAACGGGGTTCGTTATAAAAGACTGGAATAATGAAGAATAATGGGAGTATAAAAGTGAACGATTTACTTTTAATAAA
>JARYGA010040000.1:0-51710 GCA_030545235.1 Helianthus tuberosus
TCCCTTCCTTCATGATTGAAGCTCTCTTCTCGTCTCTAACACTCTTCCTAGCATCCCATAATCTGGTTAGTATTCATACCTTGTGATGATTGGATTCCTTTTTACATTCCGTGTGACTGTGTTTCTGTTCGTTTTGGTCCATATGAACAATCTTGGAATGTATTTATGTGTTGATGTGTATGTATGTGTGTAGATTAAAACATGACTCTAGGTTTCGATTGTAGACTGAGTTGGATCTGGATGATTGTTGGCCATAGTGTTCGATCATTAGGGTACTAATGTTCATGAATCTGATTGTGTGTTACATGATATGTGATGTTGATAAGTTAAGGTGTTCGATAATGATGATGATGATTGTCCATGAATTAGTTTAATTTGGTTGATCCATCCTGAAATGTGTAATGAAATGATTAGAGTTGTGCGAATCTTGGGGATATTTAGATGAGTAACTGTCCATGAATGTAGATGATTGAATTGATTGGTTTTGTAACTGATGCCATGATCCACGACCATGAATAGCGGATCGCACAACATCGGTTGGGCGCACAGGGGAGGATGGATCGCACAACCTCCTTTGGGCCGGTGCAACTGGGCCACACACACACACGCATGTACATAGTTTATAATTGGGCCGAACAGTAGGTGATCAGTATAATGAACCGCACAAGACTAGTGAGTCGCACAAGACAATTGGGCCGGGTGTGGTGTGAGTCGCACAACCCAAACCAGTCGCACAAGAGGATTCAGTCGCACAAGTCCAGTCCAATCGCACAAGTTGGGGATTGGACTCCACATGTTGGGCCGAACCTTCGTGTTGGACTACACACACACACTTTAATTTGATCACACAATTTGTTGGGCTGTAAGTTGTTGGGCCGCATGAATTCATGATATGATTTAACACTTTAATGTTTAATGATCTAAACTGCTAAGCTGTTACATGGTTGTGAACTTGCATATCCACTTGATGGAGAATTGAACTATCGTTATGTGCTATGGTGAATTGTGAACATGTGATGTGAGCCTTGCATGAGACTCAATTACTTGAACATGCTGTTATGAATTGCTGTGTTACGAGAACTCCTGTTACGACTTGTATAACGATGTGTGACTACGTGTATGCTACATGTATAATGTGAATGTGGAATATGTGACTTACTTGCATATAAACTGATTGTCTTTTGGTAACCACGGTAGGGTTTGATTGACCAACTGGGAACGGGTAATGTAACGTAACATACCGAGCAATCTAAGGTGAGTTCATTCCTCTTGAGCATCCATCCCGGTGGTTGGGACAGTCAGTGGGTATCCCTGAGAGGGATAGGTTTTAGGTAAATCATGGGTATTCCTGAGAGGAATATGTCTTGTAGGTAAAATTTGGAATGTTGGATAATATACTCATCCTATCACCATTAAAGTCCCTCCTTGTTGTTTGTTACCTGAGATGTAACAGGTTATTAGTTGGTAGCGCTACTTAGGTTTGGCACCCTCACCCCGTACCTGAGAGGACGGGTGTGAACTAATGACCTAATCATGACCAATGCTTGATAGGAGCATTGGAGAAAGGGCAAAATAATCTGGAGCCGTCTTGAATTCGGGGTATTATCAACATTGTAATCAATGAACGGAACCAAACACTTGGTAAATAACATTTTCGTAAAACTATGAACTCACCAGGGTTGTCTGATACACGTGTGTGCATGCTCGCAAGTTATTGGTATGTGTGGATGTGGAACTTGCTGTCTAGGATGCTGGAATGGTCATGGGTCAAGATACATGGAATCTTGAAACAAGATTAGTTGGTTACATATGCTTTGGTATTGATTAAACTTGTGATATACTTCTGCTGAACACAACGAGTTATAAATGATGTTTTGTAACACTTTATATTAATGAATGAAAGCTTTATTAAAAATCTTGTATGAGTTCAATATGATTGGTGGCTAGATCCTGGTACGTCACACGCCTCGCGGGGGTTTCCGCTTGGGGTATTTTTGGGGGTGTGACAGTTTGGTATCAGAGCCACTAGTTATAGTGAACTTGGTTTTAAAAATGTTTTTATAAAACCAGACTGTAACCGAACAAGTTATGAATACGTGAATACGCCCATGACACTCAGCTCCAGATTACAAGGTTCGTCTTTTCACCTGTTGTATACATTGCATGGCTAGAGTACACTTGTTTATGATGTAGCATACGGACACACACTCGTCACTATAGCATAATATCACGAATTGCTTGTTTACTTTATGATGCGTAGTTGATCCATAGACTCTTATGACCTTATCGTTTTGATAACCTCCGTTTGACATTCGAGTTTGAAGAACCACTTGACACGAGTTAGGAGGAACTGAGATGAGCATGCAAATCACAATATTATTGTGGGTGCACACATAATAATAATGTGGGGTGCATGTGAGTCCCAGGGAGGCTTAACAAGTGAAGAAGGGGTTCTGTTCTGTTATTTAGTCAGTGAGAAACGTAACAAATCTTTAGGAGTCATAGCAGTTATTGACTCCTACCCGAACATGATCTTTTCACTTCTCTATGAATTCTTACAAATCCCGATGCAATCGAGTATCACCTGATCACTCATCTGAACGTCTAGCGAACTGTGTAGAATGTTAGGTGCTAGTACGAACGTCTCTGAGTTGGATGCCGCAGTGTCAAATGATTAGTCTATGCCTTTCTCGCTTTTCTTTGTTTGCTGGAACTTAACGTATTGACGCCTTAGATACCGAAGTGCGACTACTTCTGCAACTCTCTAGCAACATACTGTGTATTGCTCGATCAACTTGCAAGATCGATGGACAAGAGGATGAGCGTAGTATATTACCGACTTGAGTATTAGGACGACCCTGACTACCGGCAACGAGCACCAGCAAATTTGACTTCAATCGAATCCATAACCTAATCAGCAACTTATGGGAGTCAACTCTTGCGAATCAATTGGGACATAAACGATGACCATTGGCTATAGAGTGGACTGTGTAACTACCCGCACAGTGAGTAGCGCCTTAGGACGTATCATGGAATGTGAAAAGATAGACCATGTTGGTGAAAGGTCATAGGACTCCGTTTTAAGCAACGACATTAGAGGCAACAGTCACGGCAATATCAAAGTACTCCTAAATCATAGCCTACAGTATGGAAAGGTAGGCGCCTACTTGTAACACCTCGTAAAATCACGTCCAATGATGTATTGACACATGTAATAAACCCTAATAAAGTCCAATGTTGAATTTAAGGGACTAATTTTTCAAAAAATCGAAAACTTTGATAATAAAAGGACTAGAAGTGTTAGCATACCTAAAATAAGTTTCCAAATAACCTCTCACAATGATTATATTCACAAATGAGCCACTTGTCAATCGAGTGTAGCCGTTTGCGTAATTAATTGGAAGTTTGCGCAATAAAGGGTTAAAAGTGTCAACATGTTAATTCTTACCTCTGAGTGACCATTTAACAAACCGGGAGCTTCATGATATTTTATTATACTCTCGGGAATGCCAACTATTGGCCATCTAAGGTTTTTATGCCTATAAGTAAAGTTATGCGCAACTTTGCAAGTTAGAGGGATTAAAAGTGTCAATATGTTTAATTATACCTCTGAATGACCTTTTAGCAAACCCGAAGCATCGTGATGTTCAATAATACTTTCAAGAATGCCAAATATGTATTAAATGAGGCTTCAATGCTATTAAATGATGAGATGCGCAAGTTTGCGCAATAGAGGGGCCTAAAGCGTCAACTTTTGAATCTACGCCTTTCGCTGACCATTTAAGCAAACGGGAGTGTAGTAATATTTAAGTATATGCTTGGTAATGATCATTATGGGCTATGGAAGACTTGGATATCATTAAACGGCATTTCGCGCTACTTTGCGCAATTAAAGGACTAATTGCGTCAAACTGAAAAAGTATGTCGATTCGTATAGAATCGAACCTTCCGTAATGTGAACATGAGTTAAATATACCTTATTTATTATTTATATAGCTTAGATATAGGCTTGGAGGTGTTGGGTGCGCAAAAATAAACTTTTAAGTCATGCAGGGACTAAAAGTGTCAAAAAGTGCACAAGTTTGCATTTTCGCGCATATCATGCATTCTGAATATATCCTGACACCCAAAAATTTATGTAAGCACTAAAATATTTTATTTTAGTGTTTTGATTGATAAAATTCCATTCGTCGCGTAGTTTGGATCGTTTTTCGCGTCTGTCCGTGTTTCGTCGTAATTAGACGAACAACGTGACCGTACGGCCAAACGAACCGACATCCGACATGTTTTTGAGCATGTTTCATCTCCCCTATATTTAGGCATCATGTTAGAGCCTTGAAATGAGGTTAACAGGCCTTAGATGTGTCAGAAACACATTATTATGCAAGCAGGGACCAAAACTACACTTTTGAAAGTTTGTTTGAGCTGTGCAGGCCGTAGGCTACGCCCCCTGCAGCGTAGCCTACGCCCAGGTCTGGGCAGATTCATATTTTCAGCATTTTTGTCATTTTTCAAGGGCTTTTAGGTAAAATTCTCAATACCATGAGCTGGTTTTCAACACCCATTGTATTTAGAAACCTTGGGCACACATGGAGGGCCAAGATTGAAGCACGGGTTATGAGAAACGATCCTAACGGTTCTTGAAATCCTATATAAACCCACTTGATCTTGGCTTTCATTCACACCTCATTCCATTTCTGCTTGTTCTCTAATTCTTAGAGGATCTTGAGCTTCTTGAGAACCTCCCTTTGTCCTTTGGACCCTTTGTAAGTGTTCCTTCGTGCTTAGTTTAATTACTTAGCGTATTAAAAGGAAAAGTCAAGCGTTATCGGTAAAGGATTTGACTTTTAAATGGTTGAACCATGGTTCGCAACGAACATGGCTACGTGACCGTAATTAGGTAGGTATTAAACCCTCAAAAGGGCACCTCCTAATTACCATGTTTACTTAGTTAAATTGTCGGGTCAAATATCACTTTAATGGCTTGGTAAATATTAGTTGAACATGCCTAAGCATGATTCAACCCGACAATTCTAAGTATAGGCTCGGTTCGGAACCGAAAGTCACAAAAGTTGACTTTTGCTTTGACTTTCAGTTCTGACCCAATTTAGCTTAGTTTAGATATGCCTTAGGATTCATTTAGGATCATGTTATAGGTTAGTATAACCCTCTGAGGTTATACAACTTGGATCCTTAGTTATCCTATTCAATTACATGTTTCCGTTATATGCTTAAATGTTGACCATTATGCCCTTTTGACCCTAAAACGAGAATTTTGAAAATGTGAGAGGACAAAAATCTTTATTACTGATTTATAAAATTGTCCCTAAAATTTGACATCAGTTTGAGGTCTAGATTAGGAGTTATGCTCATTAGCGTAAATGAAAAGCTTTTTATTAATTAAACGGTGTAATTAGTGTATAGCCTATCTAAACCCGATTTTTAATACCAAACTTTTTACCTACTGATATAAGATAATATTTTGGGATTTTTGAAGATTTTTATTGATTTTTAGGCTGAGCATAACATAAGGTTCTAGGCTTGATTCGGTAATTGCCGGTTTTGCCATTTTGGGCTATAAAAATGAGTTTTACAAATCCTTTTAGTACCAAATCTTTTTATACTGATCTAATATGATAAATAAAATATTTTGAGCCTTCTGGAATAATAAAAATATCATCTTTTCTTTAAAAACCCGGAAATAGCTCAAAATCGTCTTTTTAAGCGTTTTTAACGCATAGTATTAGCTAGAACTATTTTAAACCTATAAGGTTTGATACCTACTGATGTTTTAAGTAAATTTTCATAATTAAACAGTAGGCAAAAGTTTTAAACTCGGAATTCTAATTTTGACCTTTAAAGCTTATGTGAAATTACCAAAATGCCCCTTCGGTGCATAGTTTGGTTATAAATGATAAAATTCACATATGTGTAACACCCTACTGATATAACTTATTAAATTAAGTATTTTTACTGATTAAACCTGACCTGAAACTCAGATTTATATTAAACCTCTTTCATAACCTTTTAAATGACCAAAATACCCCTACGGGGCGTAAATTGGTTTTAAATTTGTTTTGGGCATAATGAAAGGTATCCTACTGATATCACAACATATTTAAGGCATATTAACTTAGGAAACCTGTATATGACTCTTTTGGTTACCCGTTACGCACTTTTCGCGTTCGGATCGGCTTATGTAGTTAGTTTGCATAAATTAGCCGAAACGGGTCAAACCTTGTCATTTTATCTCAAAATCCAGAATGTGTTTCGTTTACCCTTATTACACAAGTATACAAGCTTGTCGGGTCTAAACCACATTCTAATCTGGTTCTCGCTTAATCATGCGTTTTGAACCGTATCTTCCTTTAAAACTAACCGGTCTAAGCATAAGCTTAATTGAAGACCCGTTAGGAATCTAATAGGTTATTAAAAACCTTCGTTCCAGATTTAGGAGCCCAGTAAAAGCTATCTGTACTTGCTGATTTGATACGGCTGGGATTGAATTTATATTTAGCTCAGGTAAATACTTTTAACTTATTTTCCCTTATACGGGCTTGGGATACGGTATATAAAATACCGCTTGGTCGGGCATTTGACCTTAATCGTGGGTGGTTAAGTATTATCAAGATGACCCGTTTAAAAATCTGTTTTGTTTGTTTTACGCCTTTGGGATTTTAATGACCATGTCCCGGATATCCTTGGCATCATTCAAAGAATGGCCACGACCTTAGCACACGGGTGTAGGCGTACACCCGTCAGTGCATTTACAATTATTAAGGTATAACCGTTGGTTTCCCATCGCGGAACTATACTATGTGGCGTGTCTATTAATCTTTAACCCGGCAGAACCGGGCTACTGAACGCATAACAGACATGTAATCCTTTTACAAGTATTATGTTCAAATAATTATCCCAAGTTATAAAATGTTTTGTGCCACGTGCATTCAAATCAATTTTCTAAACCTTTTCAAAATGAGTCAGTTAATTGTATTTACCAGTGTAAACTGACGTATTTTCCCAAAAAGGTTAAGTGCAGGTACTACTCGTAATAGGCTGGCCTCTCCTTAGCATCAATAAGAGTCTCGCAAGCTTGGATGCCTTAAAGTCTGTTGAACAAAGTTTCTTTTTATCTTTTGATCCGCCTGTGGATCCTTTACTTTCCATTTGTAATACTTTGATATTACGTTATATCGGATTGCAATATATTTATCATTTGCGTCCGCTGTGCATTAAATTGTGTTGTTTGACTATGATGATATCCACTACGTCACGATACTCCCCACCGGGCCCACCGGTAATACGTGGAAATATCGAGGTGTGACAAGTTGGTATCAGAGCCAACATTGAGTGAATTAAACACTATCCTTTTGTGTTTAATCTCAATGACACAGTAGCACATTCCTTGACCTTCTGAGTCTAGACTTAACATAGGAATGCTCTCGTCTCTATTCGGAGAACTATTGCTTTCAATTTTATATACTTTTAATATGTCGCCAAGCAAAGGAGCCATAAGGGAAATCCTCCCCATCTGAAGCCGAGGAATGCGGAGCCTTGTACTGTGATTAGGATAAGCGTGCAACTGAGGAGAAAACATTTAGAAATGAAATGAAGAAGAAACTCCTTTTGCTAAAGTTCGTTTCCTTAGTAAGTCCTTATAAGGGCATACTTATCTTTCAGTCCCTTCATGGACAACATCATTTCTTTCAAGTCCCGTTCAGGGAAATTCCGTACCCTTTTAAAATCCTTGGAATGCTTATCAAAATTTCATCTTATCAATATATATAATAAATGAAAAGTATCATTCCTTTTATAAGATCTACCATTATAATAAAATGGCAAAATCTAAAAAGGACAAGACCTAGCCCATGTGTCATTTTAAGACAGGGCCAAGATGGTAGTTCCTCAATTAGATTCAGATCCTTGTTAAACATCTCAATTTAGGATTGTTCTGCGTTAAATATTAAAAAGAATCTTAAAGGTAAAACCTAACCTAAATTTCACTGCAGACAAGGCCAAGATGGTAGAACCTATTCAAGATATTCAAATCCTTGTTAACATCTGTAACATGTTAACACGTTTGACAAATGGTGATTCGATAAAACCACATAAGTCATTCTTAAGATTGGGTTATTCTAAATTCCCTCATTTATATAATCATCCCTTAAGGATGAAGTGCCTACGGGCTATAATTAACGTCCTCTGAGACTAAAGACAGTCGTAGCCTACAACTCCCTGTCAAGAAAAGGTAATGAACTTTGATTCAAGCCTAAATGCCTCGATTCTGTAAAATGTTGGCTTATAATTTTGTCCTTGTGACTTGGATTTTTGTGCCATAATTATAATTTAATTAAATTGAGGATGATTATAATGAAAACCCTGAATAAAATAAATATCTTTCCTTTTCTGCCAGTATACATATTAAAAAGAATCTTAAAGGTATGACCTAGCCTATATGTCATTTCAGACGAGGCCAAGATGGTAGAACCTATTCAAAGGATTCAAATCCTTGTAACATTGTAAATATGTTAACACTCCCGACAACAGTGATGCGATAAAATCACACTTGTCATCTTTATAATAGGAACTTTCAAACCCCTTATTTAGCCTAAATGATCAATAGGAATCATGGCTAATAAACGTCGAACATGATGTACACATCTAAACATCCACCTGGGATGTATACCTACGGGCAAAGATGTATACATGAAAAAGATAGTTTTATTTCATAACTTCTTGTCAAGACAATGAACTATGAAATTTTCCGATCTAAAGGAATCATTGATTATGTTTTAAAATTTCCCTAGTGACAAGGCCTCTGTGCCATCAAAAAGTCCTTGGGAATAAGCCCTTGTGCTATATAAAATGTCGGTACGACATTGACAGTCGTGACTTATGTCCCCTGTCTAATAAATATGAAGGATTATATCCCGTTTAAACGCCAAAGATGGTTTATTTAAAAACCTAGGCAAAACATAATCAAATAAATTAAATACTATCTATTGGCCTATATGGTTTATTTGCACCATGGCTATTTAATCATCAAATTCGACAATTCACTATGATTAAACCAATTGTTACTACTTGGTTTGTAGCCTTCAAAGCTTCATCATGGCTGACCCATCTGAAGCTCACAATCATCCTGTTGATCAGAATAATAATGCAAGACTGAATGTGACAGGCACCGAGTTACAAGCTATGATAGATACAGCCGTAAACAACGCTGTGGACCGTGTGTTGAAGGATCATAAACGAAAGTGCGATAATACCCCAAATAAAGGTTGTAAAAAGGGTAAGACCGGTTCAAGCTATAACCAGTCCAAGCCAAAGGAGGCAAAACCCAAATGTAAAATCTGCAAGAAGAAGCACTTTGGAAAATGCTTCTATGAACAGACCAGGGGATGTGACATTTGTAAGGAAATGGATCACAAGACTCATGAATGCAAGGACTTAAAGGGTAACCAGCAGACCGGGGGAAAGACCAGATGCAAAACATGTAGGAAATACCACTTCGGGAGTTGCAGATTTGAATCTCAACCTCTACCCCGTGGAATCTGCAAGTCCAAGGAGCATCAGACCTTGCCAAGACATAAAGGACGCAACCTGCTATGGTTGCAATGAAATAGGGCACATCAAAACCAACTGCCCAAATAAAACCAAGAAGCCTGGGGAGGCTAAGAAGACCAAAGCTGGAAGCTCTCAAATGGGTGCTCAAGACACTATTCAGGATGACAATGTCACAACAGGTACCTTCTTTATCAATAACGCTCATACTAGAGTATTATTTGGTTCAGGTTCAGATAAGTCTTTCATAGACAATAGATTTTGTAAATCATTAAATCTGCCTGTTAAAACTCTAAGCGTTAAGTATAAAGTAGAATTAGTCGATGGCACCTCAGAGACTGCTTCAGCAATATTAGATGGATGTTTTATATCCATTAGGAATCATTTTTCCGCTGTTCTTGTTCCATTAAAATAAGAGGGACACGATATAGTGATAGGAATGAGTGGTCGTCTTAAAAATCAAGCCCATACTGTGTATGATAGGAGCAAGTAGTTATCAAGACTCCTTATGGTGAGCCTTTGACCGTTCCAGGAGATACTAGATATGGAGTGTCTAAGCACTTGTTGAATATGGTATTTAATACCAAAGATTTGAGTATGGAAAACTCAGGATAGACAAACAACAGTCTCGATGCTAGAAAGGCGACAAATGTTAATGGTACATCAAATGTGAACCTCAATGTTAATGGAGTTAATCTCCAAAACTGTAATTAACGCAGCTATTGGAAAGGCTATAAGAAAAGTCATGAAAAGGTTCAAGAAACTGAATGCTGTTTGCTTTAAAACACATGTTGTTGCTCATGAGGAGAGCTTTATTCATACTTCAGATGTGAAGAATAACCCAAACAAAATCATATATGGCAAGGAGCCCCATTTCTTTTTAAGATGTACTCAAAAAGTACTTCGTCTCTAGGAAGTCAAGAGACTTCAATAGTAAAAAGGGGCCATCAATTGCAGGGAATTGTTGGATAAAGTAGACTCCATTAGGTGTATCAGCAGTTATACTGGAAAGGACATGGTGTGGTATGCACCACAATCGTTTGATGGCAATACCCTTAAATAGTGAGGACATTAATGAGGTCCACAAGAGAGATCCTCTTAAATAGTATGGGATGGTCCCAGTTCTAAGGACCTTATTAGAAAGACCTATTATTCGCATCGAAATGGAAAAAGATGGAATAGGAATTTTCTGACTCTCGCCATAAAAGTTCTAGGATGTCGACAATATGTTACAAATGTTGATTCATTGGCTGAGATAGTACCCTATTCAATTTACCCAAAATCTAAGCTTATACAATAATTATCGGTGGCTAGCATCGGCAATAAGAGGGCACAATAGGCTTCAAAGCCTGCTCATTATAAATCCCTTATAGATCTACCTCAGCTACTCACGTTATATAGATTAAGAAATAACCAGCCAAGGCTGAGTCTGCCCTAAATTTGTCAAAAAAAATTATGCAGCTAAGTTTAAAAGGATTAGGAATGGAGGTGTTTAACCCTCCTGATGAATGATTAGAGGCAGTTCACATTACTAATGACACCAGGTAAATCCCTTATTGAAATTTTATTGCTAAGAATTACATTTGGTTTCAGATACCGCTAAGTCTCTCATAAGACCATAAGCTTAGCAAACTTTTAGAAATTTTCCCAGTAAGAACCCTAGATATTAAGTGTAAGGTAAAACTTACAGGCAAAATCATGAAAATCATTTCCTCTGTTCCTGTCAGAAACCCCTAATCATAGAATTCTAGAAGTATCCTTCCCCTAGAAGAAGTGTGTCAGCATATATAGTTGATATCTCTTCAATCTCTATCGATTGCGAAAACCAGACAGTATGATAAAAGCGCCATATGAGGATTGATGTATCTTAATAAGTTCCATAGATTGCTTCCATGCCTGATCAGTATGGAGGTTTAATGCATGGGACCACAAAGATATCCCGATAGTCATAAGGTACTAAAGTCAACTAATGGTATTCAAAGAAGATACCCATAATGGAAATTGTCCAAGTAAATGTTCCCGATTAAGGAATTCGTGGACTTGTAACATAAATGTGTCATTTATTTGACACAAGCAATAATGGATAAACTGGAGCCTGAGATATGAAAAATCTCTATAACATCCTTGTATCTTGATTATCTTCTCCTAGGATTACCCTGTTCACCTCCTGAAAGGCAAATAGAGTTAAGATTTATATCCCATTTAGGGTTGTATTATTATGAAATCCCCAAGACGGCTAGTACCATCATTGGAAGAATCGAAACCCTGATTAAGTAACTTTTGAAATAGAAAATTTATATAGCCTAACTCAATACTCCGAGGATTCGGTATAGTTAATTAAGAAAGACGGTTCATTTTGCTTATGCATTGATTACCACAACCCTAATTAGGGAACAATTAAGAATTTCCATCAGCTGCCCAGGATCGTCGATTTGTTCGACTGACTGTGAGGATTAACTATCCCTTAAGATTAGTTTTAAGTAATGGTTGGAATAACCATTTCACCTTGAGATAAGCTTTTCTATAATAGTTGATGTATAAGTATCAAGGCTGCTCCTTTGGAGACCTTGCTTAGATGGAATGTTGAATATCTATTGTTAAATAGAAGATTGGTACGTCCAATCATCAGGATCTGAAAGTTGTCTTGGAAACAACGAATAGGATCATACAAATCCATGATCATCTGTAAGTTGCCAGTTTTAGCAGAAAATCAAAGATTAATGAGAATAGCAACCCTCCTAAGTCCTTGTTAAGGAATAAGGTTCAATAAAGATATCACCCTGGAAGGGTGTGCCAATTTGTTAATTATCAGACTAGTTAGGCTCTGAATATATAAAATCATTCGAAGGAATCGAATGTATCAAAGATCAAATAGCTTATGAGCTAAAACCTATTTAAGGAGCTTGGCGGAGCTCGCAATGTATTACACACTAAGGATTTAAGGATGTGTTTCGCCAATAAGTCAAGAAGCACTATCACATAACGGTAGGCAGACTTGTGATATAATGATAAACCTGTATCGAATGCGGATCGACAGGATAAGAAACCTCAAAAAGGATACATGAACCTATTATATAGAGGTCAAATTGGGAGCTTGGAGAGGCTCCAGATATGCTATAGAAGTTAAAGTCCATTATGCGGCAAAAAGTACTTCCAGCATTGTAGCAAATCTCGAGGTCCAGATTTCTTGTAAGGGGGTGAGGATGTAACACCTCGTAAAATCACGTCCAATGATGTATTGACACGTGTAATAAACCCTAATAAAGTCCAATGTTGAATTTAAGGGACTAATTTTTCGAAAAATTGAAAACTTTGATAATAAAAGGACTGGAAGTGTTAGCATACCCAAAACAAGTTTCCAAATAACCTCTCACGATGATTATATTCACAAATGAGCCACTTGTCAATCGAGTGTAGCCGTTTGCGTAATTAATTGGAAGTTTGCGCAATAAAGGGTTAAAAGTGTCAACATGTTAATTCTTACCTTTGAGTGACCATTTAACAAACCGGGAGCTTCATGATATTTTATTATACTCTCGGGAATGCCAACTATTGGCCATCTAAGGTTTTTATGCCTATAAGTAAAGTTACGCGCAACTTTGCAAGTTAGAGGGACTAAAAGTGTCAATATGTTTAATTATACCTCTGAATGACCTTTTAGCAAACCCGAAGCATCGTGATGTTCAATAATACTTTCAAGAATGCCTAATATGGATTAAATGAAGCTTCAATGCTAACTAATGATGAGATGCGCAAGTTTGCGCAATAGAGGGGCCTAAAGCATCAACTTTTGAATCTACGCATTTCGGTGACCATTTAAGCAAATGGGAGCATAGTAATATTTAAGTATATGCTTGGGAATGATCATTATGGGCTATGGAAGACTTGGATATCATTAAACGGCATTTCGCGCTACTTTGCGCAATTAAAGGACTAATTGCGTCAAACTGCAAAAGTATGTTGATTCGTATAGAATCGAACCTTCCGTAATGTGAACATGAGTTAAATATACCTTATTTATTATTTATATAGCTTATATATAGGCTTGGAGGTGTTGGGTGCGCAAAAATAAACTTTTAAGTCACGCAGGGACTAAAAGTGTCAAAAAGTGCACAAGTTTGCATTTTCGTGCATATCTTGCATTCTGAATATATCCGGACACCCAAAAATTTATGTAAGCACTAAAATATTTTATTTTAGTGTTTGGATTGATAAAATTCCATTCGTCGCGTAGTTTGGATCGTTTTTCACGTCCGTCCATGTTTCGTCGTAATTAGACGAACAACGTGACCGTACGGCCAAACGAACCGACATCCAACATGTTTTTGAGCATGTTTCATGTCCCCTATATTTAGGCATCATGTTAGAGCCTTGAAATGAGGTTTATAGGCCTTAGATGTGTCAGAAACACATTATTATGCAAGCAGGGACCAAAACTGCACTTTTGAAAGTTTGTTTGAGCTGTGCAGGCCGTAAGCTACGCCCCTGCAGCGTAGCCTACGCCCAGGTCTGGGCAGATTCATATTTTCATCATTTGTGTCATTTTTCAAGGGCTTTTAGGTAAAATTCTCAATACCATGAGCTGGTTTTCAACACCCATTGTATTTAGAAACCTTGGGCACACATGGAGGGCCAAGATTGAAGCACGGGTTACGAGAAACGATCCTAACGGTTCTTGAAATCCAATATAAACCCACTTGATGTTGGATTTCATCCACACCTCATTTCATTTCTGCTTGTTCTCTAATTCTTGGAGGATCTTGAGCTTCTTGAGAACCTCCTTCTGTCCTTTGGACCCTTTGTAAGTGTTCCTTCGTGCTTAGTTTAATTACTTAGCGTATTAAACCGAAAAGTCAAGCGTTATCGGTAAACAGTTTGACTTTTAAACGGTTGAACCATGGTTCGCAACGAACATGGCTACGTGACTGTAATTAGGTAGGTATTAAACCCTCAAAAGGGCACCTCCTAATTACCATGTTTACTTAGTTAAATTGTCGGGTCAAATAAAAGTCAAACGGGTTAGTATTAAATAAAATATATAACTATTAATATAAAAACCATAAAATCGGTTTATCACTTTAATGACTTGGTAAATATTAGTTGAACATGCCTAAGCATGATTCAACCCGACAATTCTAAGTATAGGCTCGGTTCGAAACCGAAAGTCGCAAAAGTTGACTTTTGCTTTGACTTTCAGTTCTGACCCAATTTAGCTTAGTTTAGATATGCCTTAGGATTCATTTAGGATCATGTTATAGGTTAGTATAACCCTCTGAGGGTATACAACTTGGATCCTTAGTTATCCTATTCAATTCATGTTTCCGTTATATGCTTAAATGTTGACCATTATGCCCTTTTGACTCTAAAACAAGAATTTTGAAAATGTGAGAGGACAAAAAATCTTTATTACTGATTTATAAACTTGTCCCTAAAATTTGACATCAGTTTGAGGTCTAGATTACGAGTTATGCTCATTAGCGTAAATGAAAAGCTTTTTATTAATTAAACGGTGTAATTAGCGTATAGCCTATCTAAGCCCGATTTTTAATACCAAACTTTTTACCTAATGATATAAGATAATATTTTGGGATTTTTGAAGATTTTTATTGATTTTTAGGCTGAGCATAACATAGGGTTCTAGGCTTGATTCGGTAATTGCCGGTTTTGCCCTTTTAGGCTATAAAAATGAGTTTTACAAATCCTTTTAGTACCAAATATTTTTCTACTGATCTAATATGATAAATAAAATATTTTGAGGCAGCCTTGATTTCTCGTACACCTTACCGTTTTGCACTAGTAGGGTTGCAAAAACTGCCTAATCAACTACAGGAACTGCTGGACAGGAGTTTTGTCGGACCTAGTTTTTCGCTTTGGGAGCCCCAGTTATATCCGTGAAGATAAGCCTTTTCATATGTGTACTGATTATTGAGAGCTCGACAAGGTGACAGTCAAGAACCGTTTACCTCGACTATGTATTGACAACCTGTCGACCAGATGCGGGGGTCAAGCTCCCATTCGAGGATTGACTAACGAATGAACTATCATCAGATGAAAATCCAAGGGAGAATGTTCCTAAAATGGCATACCAAACGCAATGCGGCCATTGTGACCTTGTATTCCATGACCTTTGGGTTAATCAACACACCAACAGCTTTATGGAAACACATGAGTCAACCATGTTTATTGATGATGTTTTGAATCATTTCCAGGAGTAAGGAACACCATGAGCGGCACTTGTATTTTATCTTAGAGCTCCTAGAGGAGGAGTAACTCCATGCGAAGTCTACCTAGGTGTGACTTCTGGACTCGAGAGGTACACCTTCCTGGTCACATAGGCAACGAATTGGGAATACACGCGGATCTTGCTAAGATCCATTTTATTAGAAATTGATCGGGCCCAGAGAGTCTTTAGGGGATACAACAATTTCTTATCCTCGCTAGATACTATCGCAGATTCATCGCTGGATTGTCGAAGATCGCGCAGCTTTAATCTCTTTAGCACAGCAGGGCGCTGTGTATTTGTGGGAGACAAAATAGGAGGACGTCTTTTCCGTTTTCGAGACCCAACTCTACAATGCACTGAGCATCGTCTTTACCTGGGGGTATGGGTAATCCGGTGGTATACCATGATGGTTCAAATAAAAGTCCCAGTTACACACCGATGCAACACGAGAAGGTGATGGCTTACGTAGTGGATTTACAAGAAGAAGTGCATGACTCACAACCTGCAGTGGAAACCATGGTCTTGGATTTAAGTTGGAGGCATTACTTGGACGGTACCAAATGCACTACTTAGACCGATCACAAGGGCCTCCCTTGTACCCTTTGTTTCGAAAGAGCTAAACATGTGATGGCATCGCTGGATGGAACTTTTGAATGATTTCGACTATAGAACCTAAAAGTGTATGAGCTTGCAACTCATCATCGACTCTAGCCTACCCGATCAGATTTTCCCTATCCAAATCAAAGCACAGAAAGAAGAGAATTTTCAAGTTGGGTCTATGCGGGGCATGGAGGAGCAACTTTTGGCAAGTCGGACGATATTCGCTAATTCATGGAACGAATATGGATCCCACTATACAGCAACCATAAGGAAACTTGTGTTGAGCGAAGCACACCGGCCTTGATATTCTAGTCGTCTGGGTTTTGATAGGAGATATTAGGATCTATAACCTTGTACTGGCAACCAGGCATGAAGGCTCACATAGCAAAGTATGTGTATGATGTTTGACTTGTGTGAAAGTAGAGGTGGAGTATCAGGAACCTTCTGGGTTATGTCAGCAACCAGGAACACCCATTTGGAAATGGGAATAAACTGCCATGGATTTTGTCACTGGTCTACCTAAAACTCAAAACGGGAACAATATCACCTGGGCGATCGTTGATTGTCACACGTGACCAGCACACTTTCTTGCAATCAAGGAAACTAACGAGTCTTCACAGCTTATGAATATTCCACTGAGAGAGGCGGTTTCCAGGCACGAGGTGCCAACTCCTATTACCTTTGATTTTGATATGTATCTGATGTATGATAGGCGAAACAACATCCTTGGCTCACGTCTAGATACGAGCATTGCTTATCACCATAGGTCAGATGGTCAGAATAAACGAACCATCCAGACACTCAAGGACATGCTGCGAGCATGCGTGTGATTGACTTTAGTAAGAGTTGGAAGGATACTTACCTTTGGTTAGGCTCTACTATAGTAGTTACCATTCTAGTAATCAGACAGCTCTGTTTGAGGCATTGTATGGATGATAATGCCGATCTCCTTGTTGGATTAAGGTGGGTGACAACCTAATCAAAGGTCCATGACTTGTATTTGAAACCTCTGGAAAGACTGTTTAGGTCGGGAACCATTCGGCGGCAACGCTTGACCGCCAGAAAAGCTGATAAGCTTAGGAAACACTGATAGTTCACTGCAGGAGAACGTGTCATGATTGGAAGTCTCACCCTGGGAGGGTGCGGTGCGCTTTGGGAAGCGCGGCAAGATGAACTTACGATATGGCCTACAAACTCGACTTGCCCGGTGAATTAGGTAACGTTCATGATGTCACTGATGTCTCAAACCTAAAGAAGCGTTTATTCGATGAAACACTTGTGATACCCTTATTAGAGCCTAAGATTAACGATAAGTTGTAGTTGGTTGAGGAATCCATTGAAAACATGGACCAGGAAGTCAAGGTTCGTTAACACAGTCGAATTTCAATCGTGAGAGCTCGTGGAACACAAGACGTGGACCGGAGTTCACGTGGGAACGTAAGGACAGATGAAGCTCAAGTATCCTAACCTGTTTGAAACTGCGGAATCAAATCCTGGCGCAACTGGATAATTTCGAGACGAAATTCCCTTTCAAGTTGGGGATGATGTGGCACCCGAAGAAAATCCACAGTCATCCTAATCTAACACTTTGCCGCTTTGTGTTACTGATCAAATTTCGGGACGAAATTTCTTTCAAGTTGGGGATGATGTGACAACCCGAACTTTCAAGGTTCGCATTACTTGATTTCTTAACTTTAGCTCGTGTAGCTACGTTTCATATTTCATGATAAAACCGAGCCTATGCAAGTCACACTTGGGATAATGTCAATAATGTCACATATGAAGTGGTGTGTAGTGGCGGAATGTGAAGTAATACATCTTAGAGGACATTTATGTTATAACCCGATCACACTGTTTCCTCAACCGCACATGTTGTGCACTTTCTCGGCCCAATCCTTTTGGTGTCCAAACAAAGCAAAACCCAAGTGGGGTTCGGCCCACTTGATTCGAAAAATACCATAAGGGATGCAAGGCCCGCTTATGTCTAGGATAAACACATAGAAACCATAGCAAACCCTAGACACTTCTCTCCTTCCTCCCCTTGAAGTCGACGACAGCCATTCCTTCATGATTGAAGCTCTCTTCTCGTCTCTAACACTCTTCCTAGAGTCCCATAATCTGGTTAGTATTCATACCTTGTGATGATTGGATTCCTTTTTACATTCCGTGTGACCATGTTTCTGTTCGTTTTGGCCCGTATGAACAACGTGGAATGTATTTGTGTGTTGATGTGTATGTATGTGTGTAGATTAAAACATGACTCTAGGTTTCGGTTGTAGACTGAGTTGGATCTGGACGATTGTTGGCCATAGTGTTCGATCATTAGGGTACTAATGTTCATGAATCTGATTGTGTGTTACATGATATGTGATGTTAATAAGTTAAGGTGTTCGATAATGATGATGATGATTGTCCGTGAATTAGTTTAATGTGGTTAATCCATCCTGAAATGTGTTTCCTGTTGATTAATCTTAAATGAAATGATTAGAGTTGTGCGAATCTTGGTGATATTTAGATGAGTAACTGTCCATGAATGTAGATGATTGAATTAATTGGTTTTGTAACTTATGCCATGATCCACGGCCATGAATAGCAGATCGCACAACATCGGCTGGGCGCACAAGGGATGGTGGATCGCACAACCTCCTTTGGGCCGATGAAACTGGGCCACACACACACACACATGTACATAGTTTATAATTGGGCCGAACAGTAGGTGATCAGTATAATGAATCGCACAAGCCTAGGGAGTCACACAAGACAATTGGGCCAAGTGTGGTGTGAGTCGCACAACCCAAACCAGTCGCACAAGTGGATCCGGTCACAAAAGAGGATCCAGTCGCACAAGAGGATTCAGTCGCACAAGTCCAGTCCAATCGTACAAGTTGGGGATTGGACTCCACATGTTAGGCCGAACCTTCGTGTTGGACTACACACACACTTTAATTTGATCACATAATTTGTTGGGCTGTAAGTTGTTGGGACGCATGAATTCATGATATGATTTAACACTTGAATGCTTAATGATCTGAACTGCTAAGCTGTTACATGGTTGTGAATTTGCATATCCACTTGATGGAGAACTGAACTATCGTTATGTGCTATGGTGAATTGTGAACATGTGATGTGAGCCATACCTGAGACTCAATTACTTGAACATGCTGTTATGAATTGCTGTTGTTAGTGCATATGTCTGTTGACTACGTCTTATATCGAGTCTCAGTTTCGTTGTGGATCTGAACAAGAATGATGTCATCATTCACAATGATGACATCATACAAGTGATCTCAATGATGACATCATGGAGATAAGATGGCACACAATATTCAATACTTACATATGAAACATCATTCTAGACGTACACAAAATAGAATTGGGTTGACTTAAAATAGAATTATTTAATGTGATTCCGCTCCTGGAGGTATTGTGTGATTCCGCTCGAGAGGTCATGTTTATGTTTCAAGCGGAATCTGTCCCCTATAAATAGGTAGTTTGTCTTCTCATTTGGTAACGAAATCAAAAAGTTGTAGCCGAACTCTTGCCAGTTTTCCACGTGAATTTTAATGAGAAACAAGTGTTAAAAGTGATACTATTCTGTTTTCTACTCCGTTCTTGCTAATTCTACTCTGTTTGATTGATTCCGCCTTTCAAACAGTGCGTATTGACTCTGAATTGACTCACTCGGTCGATAAATCGATCCTACAATTGGTATCAGAGCCAGTGATGAGCCAATACGAGTGGAATTAGTGCATTTTTCTTACACTTTTTGGATTTCTGAATGTTTGAACGGATAAAATGGACTGAATTTTGAGTATAGTGTGTAAAAGTGAGTTTTAACAAACCCTTGAAAGTATCAGCTTAAAATTCGGCCTAAAACTTGCAAAAATGGTCTGATAATCTGATTCCGCTCGTACGAGTGTGTTTGAGATTCTGCTTGAATTTCGAGCGAAATCAGATTTTTCATCTAAAAAGTTCTTATTCCGCTCGTGTATTTGGAGCGAAATCAGAGTTTTAACTTGTATCTGTGATTCCGCTCAAGGGACTATCTGATTCCGCTCGAGGGACTACCTGATTCCGCCTGAAAAGTGTGAAACATTTTACGAAGTTGTCAGTAATTGGGAAAATAAATCACATGTAGTGTGTCAGTTTGCATGTACTTTAATTGAACGGTCCAATAGAGAATTTTGTTTGTCTGCACTTTAGATTGGCCCAAGAAATTATCATCAATGCATGTGAGTTTTTAAACTGATTATTGGACAAAATTTCAAGATCTGCATGTGATCTGACCAATTAGTTTGAAGGTCCAATCAAAGTTGTTTAGATTGTAAGCCCATCATTACATGTAATCATCTTTGTCCAAGGTGTTGAGTGGTTCATATCACGTGAATATGTAGTAATCAATATCTAGGCCATTAATTGTTTGCATGTGATATCTTTCTAAATAGTCGAGATTCATTAATTCATTTTGCATGTAAGGTGTGAGGTCAAATAGAATTAATTGGAAACAATTGTAGTTGTCGGCTTAGTGGTATTGTTGGTCCTATCACAATTGATTCTAATTCAGTCATCACGTGAATACATGTGAATTTGAATTGTGGTTAAAGTTGTCGTTCATAAATAAAAAAAAAATTGATTTGAGATTGCATGTGAATTCATTAGCGGCCCAATCATGTTAATTGCATCGACCCACTAGTTATAAAAGGCCCAATAGGATTTTGTTGTGAAATATTGTTGTCGGCACATTTGAATCAACATTAAAGTCAATTGTACATATTATCAGCCATCATAGTTTTCACGTGCAATTTGTTTCAAAGCATTGTGTCACTGGTCAAACTATTAAAAACAGTCATTCAAACTATTGGAGGTCCAATCAAAATTAAGAAACTTTTATGATTGTTGCTTATCATGATAACTATGCTTTGATTAGATAAAAACATCACATGATATGTCAGACTTGTGTTGAATCATATTTGATAAGTGGTTTGTCGTGTAGTGCCATTAAGTATTTGATAACTAGTTCGAGTCACAATCAAAGTTGTTTGAATCTGATAGTGTGGTTAAAATGTTTGACGAAGAGGAAAACTATAACCTTGAAAGGTTAAATGATTGGTTTGATGGGTGTTGGGGTAGTAAATATCAGAATGAGAATAAGAATGTTTGGAATAAAAGATTTGAATGTTTTTTTTGTATAAAAAATGAAACAGTGGATGCGTTGGAAAAAACGGTTTGATTGTCTAAATGAAAAGTTAACAAGGTACGAGATAAGGATATCAAATGCTGAAAAGGTATCAAAATTTGCTGACGCGTTACCTTCAGAGTGGGATGAATTTTTGATTGAATTGAAAAAAGATTCTAGGTTCTCAAATTTTTATCCAAATGAATTTATAAATAATCTCAAAACACTCAAGTATGAAAATGAAAAGAAAAAGAAAGAGTTGATGAATGTAATAAATAAAAATCTAGACAAAATAAGTTTGGATGTGATTGTTGAAATATGCAAAAGAGTCAATATGTGTCGTGTAGCAAAAGATGTTATGAAATATGATATTAAGAGGGGTTGTTATCTAGATGAAAGTATGAATCCTCTTGATTTCGTTAAAAATTTTTGTGCAGGCATATACAAGACAGAGACAGAGGTAGTGTTGAAAAATGAAGAATCCGAGAAAAATGAAGCTTCAAGTTCTGAACCAGTGTGCTCAAAATGTGATAAATCTAAATCAGAAAATACCAAACTCTTGAAGGATTTGAAGAGTTTGACATTGGAAATCAAAAATTTGAAGGACGAGAAGAAATCTGATGATAAACAGATTCTTGAAATACAGGAAAATTTTGAGAATTTGAAATCTGAAAATGTCAAACTGTTGAGTGGTTTGAACAGTTTGACATTAGAAAACAAAATTTTGAAAGAAAAAGAAAAAGAATTTGAAAGCAAAATTAAATCTTTAGAAAATGCAGATCTCTGGATAAAGCTTGAAAATAAAAATCTGAAACAAAATGAAGCAAAATTTCAAGAACAAATAAAAATTTTAGATGTTCTTGAAAAGAGTAAAATTGAAGATGAAAAGGTAATCAAGTCTCATCTTGAGAAAATCTCTCAGTTTGAAAATAAAGCTAAGAGTGCAAGAATTAAAATAGATGAGCTTGAGAAGAAATTGAAATGTTTTGTGACCTCATCAGAATTTATGAATCATCTTTGTCCAAAACCTATCAATTCAGATTGTGATGAAAAAACTGATGATGAAAATGAAAAAAAAATGAGAAAAAGAAAATCTTTTTGAAATTAAAAGAAAAATTTCAAGGAACTGTTCTGCAATCGACTGAAAAGGGTGAATGCTCTATGCAAAAACCTTTGAAGAAGAATGTAGAACATAAACAAAAAGTAAAAAATTCAGAAAATGTTCAAAACAAATATAAAAGCTCATCAGTTCGATCATCCAATCATTATAAAAAACCACAAAAAGCTGAAAATTTAAACTCACAAAAAGCTAGTAATCAGTGGTGTAGGTTTGATCACAGTGCTTCAAAGCCAAATCCAGTTTTCAAAAGGAGTGATGATTACCACAAAGCCAGACAATGCTATGATTTGAGCGTTTGGTGTGAAAGTGGTAAATGGTACGATAACAGGGTGTGCTACAATTGTGGTTACAGAGGACACATTGCTGTTAACTGCCAGAATCAGTGGTTTGAGACGAGAAGATGCTATGAATGCAATATCAAAGGTCACATTGCCAGAGATTGCCCAATGAAATCAATGGAAAGATCGAGGGCTGAATCTCAGAAAAAGGTGACAAAATCAGTCAAAGTCAATGAAAAGCCCAGAACACAGAAAAAACAAGAAGTGAAAGAACCGAAAGTGAAACTTTCACAAGGGCAGAAAGATCGATTGAGAAAGAAAAGGAAGAAAGCACGAGAGTATCTCGAAAGGATTTTGTCCTCGGTACAACTGTTAATTCAAATAAAAGTTCTGTTGAATCGCTTCAATCAACAAAAAATGATCAGTCAAGTAAAACGAATTCATCAGATACAAAACTGAGGACAAAAGGTAGTGTAAAGGTAAAATTTGTTGATCAAACAGTTCCAATAAAGGTCGGCGATGAATCTGTTGTGTTGAAAACAAAGGAGCCACCTTCTGGTAAGGAAGTTGTTTCTTCGGACGCAAAGAGGTCACGTTCTGGCGATGAATCTGATTCGTCAAAGTCAGAAGAGCCACAAGTTGAGCTAAAAATTGAAACGTCAGTTCCACCAATAGATAAAGTCAATTTTCCACCATTGCAGACTGAAAATTTTAAACAAAAAGATGGGAAAGTGAAAATTTTGAATCAGTTCTATTCTGAAAAGAAAGAATTTGATGTCGAAAAGGCTTTCAATGGCAAAGTAAAAAATATTTTTGGAAAGATGGTTGAGGGAAAGGTTAAAGGGGTTAAAGAATTTTATGAAACAAAAAGGAATGTTCAAACCTCGAGTGAAAATAACTCAAATACACCCAAGGACAGTCAGGCTTGGGTGAATCTCTTTAACTGAAAAACCTGACTTGCCGGAACTCCCAGGTTGGTAATTGGGGAGTAGGAATCGGCATCTTTCTTGAGAAATTCACAGGTTGGTAACTGTGATATTTCGACTTACAAGTGGTTAATCAAGGACATTAAGTTGTACTTGATTTAAATATCTTACAAGTGGTATGATTATTGAAAATTGTATTTGTGATAAACCTACAAGTGGATGAAAAACTATGTGATGAAACCCCATGTTTGTGAAATGACAGATAAACTAATTTTTCGGAAAAACCATTTTGATTAAAATAAACTTAAGTGTTTTGAAATCATAATGGGAAAATAGTTTGTTGTCAGGGGGAGTTCTGATTGTTTATGCCAAGTGGATGGCGAATTGAAGCGATTCGATATTATGTTGTCACTTTATCTGTATAGTTTATTTTCAAATTTTCTCAGAAAATCAAAATTGAAACATATTTTGATGTTAGGGGGAGAAAAATTTTAAAAAAATTAGAAAATTTGAAAATGCCAAAAACATTAGAAAATTCAAAATGAGTTTTGTGTAAAAAGAGGAAATGATAGTACATCAGTGGACTATCAGTGCACGCTAGAGAAATGTAAAGTTTTATAAAGTTTTAAACAATTTCACTAGGGATGTGTCGATAGGCTCAGCTAAGACTAGTAGTTTTGCGATAATGATACAAACATAAAGCAAAAAGCCTAAGTCTGGTGGGAAACACGGTCGAACGCATAGTACTTAGTTTTGTCCTTCTTGACTGTGTGCCTACTCGGTAATCGCTGATTGTCTTAGGACATAAAACCGGTTAAGTTTGTGAGCTTTCACAACTTTGCTGAAAAGTCATTGTGATTTTGTGTTTTCATTTTGCAAAGATTTAAACTTGTTTTATTTCTTTATTTTGTTTAAGCATTGGACATCCTCTGCGTATACGTGAGTATCGATCTGGATGTTATTGCCTAAACGTTCTGCTTTATTTTCTTTGGTGTTTCGTTTAAGCTTTGGATCACCTCTGCGTATACGGGAGTATCGACCTGGTGGTTAAAGCCTAAACAACTTCAACTTGTTTTTTATTTCTTATTTTGTTTAAACATTGGACTTTCTCTGCATATACGGAAGTATCGACCTGATTGTTAATGTTTAAACATTCTGCTTTATTTTTTCACAAATCACAGTTGATGAAAGTTTAAAGGCATTACGTGAGTCAGTGTATTACATGATGAGGGGATATGCTAAGATCGTGGGGCGCATAAGACTTTAGTGCTATCTAAATATACTCTAATCGTATCAGTAAGCATTACGAACATCTTAGAGGAGTTTAAGTAGATCACAATATCAATGATCTAAGGTGAATTGTTTAAAAGCTTTAAGTGGTAATTTTAGATCAACGGTGCAGCTGATTTGTCTCAATAAACTGATATGATCCTCTAACGCAAACTCACAAAAAATATTGTCTGTATATAGTTTATTTCCCAAAATCCAAAAAGATTTTATGTGTGTTTTAGCATAAATTTTTGAAAAAATTCAAAAAGATTTTCGACAACTGATGTTGGAGAGCTGATATTCAAAATTCTAAGTGCTAAACAGGATGAACAGAAGTTTGGGAAAGTTTGTTGGAAATGAATTGTTTTTGAAATGACTAAAGGGATCATTAATTTGAAACCAATTTAATCATTTTAAATTCAAGTGGTAAGCATAAAATCAAATCTTACTGTTGGTTAGAGTATATGCAGGTATCCAGCTAGTGAATTCCAGACTGCGATCCCAGCTTGTCGAAAGGGGGAGTCTGTAGACGTAAAAGCCAGGTTCCTGATCTTGTTGCTACAGAGAGCCAGGAGATGGACCTGAATCTGTGAAAGCTGCTAATGCTGAGAAGATAGAGAGTGCTATATCAGATTACGATCCCAGAACAACTTAAGGGGAAGTCTGTTAGCATTAGGGAGTTTGAAGAGTGAAGTTAATGGTGATTGAAGAGAAAGAGAGAGTTTGAAGGATGCTTTAGAGTCAAATATTTTGGAAAGCGTGAAGACTGATTAAGACTGAAGTTTTGACATACTAACGTCTAGTACTGAAGACTCCGTCAACATACAAAGGGGAGACTGTTAGTGCATATGTCTGTTGACTACGTCTTATATCGAGTCTCGGTTTCGTTGTGGATCTGAACAAGAATGATGTCATCATTCACAATGATGACATCATACAAGTGATCTCAATGATGACATCATGGAGATAAGATGGCACACAATATTCAATACTTACATATGAAACAGTATTCTAGACATACACAAAATAGAATAGGGTTGACTTAAAATAGAATTGTTTAATGTGATTCCGCTCCTGGACGTATTGTGTGATTCCGCTCGAGAGGTCATGTTTATGTTTCAAGCGGAATCTGTCCCCTATAAATAGGTAGTTTGTCTTCTCATTTAGTAACAAAATCAAAAAGTTGTAGCCGAACTCTTGCCAGTTTTCCACGTGAATTTTAATGAGAAACAAGTGTTAAAAGTGATACTATTCTGTTTTCTAGTCCGTTCTTGCTAATTCTACTCTGTTTGATTAATTCCGCCTTTCAAACAGTGCGTATTGACTCTGAATTGACTCACTCGGTCGATAAATCGATCCTACAGCTGTGTTCCGAGAACTCCTGTTACGACTTGTATAACGATGTGCGACTATGTGTATGCTACATGTGTAATGTGAATGTGGAATATGTGACTTACTTGCATATAAACTAATTGTCTTTTGGTAACCACGTTAGGGTTTGATTGACCAACTGGGAACGGGTAATGTAACTTAACATACCGAGCAATCTAAGGTGAGTTCATTCCTCTTGAGCATGCGTCCCGGTGGTTGGGACAGTCAGTGGGTATCCCTGAGAGGGATAGGTTTTGGGTAAATCATGGGTATTCCTGAGAGGAATATGTCTTGTAGGTAAAATTTGGAATGTTGGATAATATACTAATCCTATCACCATTAAAGTCCCTCATTGTTGTTTGTTACCTGAGAGGTAACAGGGTATTAGTTGGTAGCGCTACTTAGGTTTGGCACCCTCACCCCATACCTGAGAGGACGGGTGTGAACTAATGACCTAGTAATGACCAATTCTTGATAGGAGCATTGGAGAAAGGGCAAAATAATCTGGAGCCGTCTTGTATTCGGGGTATTATTAACATTGTAATCACACGCCTCGCGGGGGTTTTCGCTTGGGGTATTTTTGGGGGTGTGACATTAGAGGGCGACAACAGAATATGGGTGGCATACTTCATCCGCAACTTTCCCACCTCCTTCATTTTCCTGCTCCCATTTGTACTAAACCCAGCTTCAAATGGTTCATGCACCCCCCTGAACTTTTCCATGTGCCTCATTAAGAAGATACCGCAGTCTGTACCGTTCCCACTCGTGGCCCAATCAAGCTTCTTCCTCTTGATTTCCAAACCCTTTATCACCGAACTCCTTGGATGGTTTACCTCCTTCAGGTTACATACAAACGTCTCCTTCTGGTAACATAGAACAAACATCACACTGAGATGGTATACCATGTTACACACAATCTGATGAATATTGGCATTTTATACTCTCTAAAACAACAACTTTCTCTCTCTAAAACACTTACCGAATCTAGAGCCTTCCGATGAACACGATGAAGATTGTCGTTTCTCTCTCTAAAACAACAACTTTCTCTCTCTATAAAACTTCAACTTGTCATGGTTCACACAAATGAAGAGATCGAATGAGGGTGATGATGGTTTGATATTTAGAATTTTGAATCTTGAACACAGAGAATTAAAGATATGGGATGAATGAATCTTGAAGAGAGAGAATTAGAGATATGGGATGAAGATGGTTTGATGGTGACAAGTTGAATAAGAAGAGAGAGAATGAGACATGAGGCAATGATGGTTATAATATTATAATATATAATTTGTACCCGATACATGTTGTTTTACCCAAATGCTCCTCGATCCACTCATCAACCCAAAGAAAGTAATTAATTTAAGTTAATAAAGCTTAAAAAATCATGAACCCTTGGATGATCTAGATCAATGGTTATAAATAGGGTTTCTTAGGTTTTGTTACCACAAATAAGTTTTCTATAGATCATTTCCCTATATATATATATATATAGGGGATGGTTTAAATGAGAACGCTAAATATCGCGAGAACCGTGAGAACGAATGAAAAAACCACGATAACTTGGTAAAAAACAATTCAAATTCAAAATTTCTTTCTACACTTATCATTATTATTCGAATACAATGTTACAAATTAAATTTACACGTTTAAATTTACGTGAATTTGTAAATAACGAAGATTTACACATGTGTAAGTTTGTCATTTACACCTATGTAAATTTGTTATATTTACACATGTGTAAAAAATCTAGTAAGAGTGATTTTGAGAGAAGAAATAAATTATTTGATGTTGTGAATTCTTTTTTGATGTTGCATTTTAATTAGAATGAGGTTTGTATTAAAAAATCAGTTTTGATTGGTTTTCTCATTCGTTCTCACGGTTCTCGCAATATTTAGCGTTCTCAAGATAACACTCCCCTATATATATTTAGCGTTCTCATTGGGGAACACTAAAAGTGGGGAACCGGGGAACAGTCTTAAAAATTATACTTAACATGTTAAAAATTATTTTTTTTTCTAAAGGTTTTTCGATGCTTTTTCTTATAAATACATGTAGAAACATTTTTAATAAAAAAAATCAAAATCTAAAAATATAAAAGTTTAGAAAACAGTTAAAAATATGTATATCTTATAAAATTAACTTAACATGTTAAAAATCAATTTTTAAAATTTTTTTCAGAGCTTTTCCTTATAAAAATGGGTAGAAACTATTCGAAATAAAAAAAAAAATTTTGTAAAAAAAATATTTTACCCTTTAACTATTTTTTTATATTTTTAGTTTTTGATTTTGTTTATTAAAAATGCTTCTACAAGTTTTTGTAAGGAGAAGCGCCGAAAAAAAATTAAAAAATTGATTTTTAACATGCTAAGTTAAATTTTTAAAAGTGTTCCCCAGTTCCCCACTTTTTTAGGTACGGGATCAGGAGAAAACGGGGAAAAGTGTGAAAACGATAAGAACGGATCATGGCCGGCCACGTGGTATAGCGCGTTAAATTATGTGCAGGGGTACGATTGTCATTGTCCACGCCCCGCTAAATAATGACGTTATGATTCCGTTCAAATAAAAATTTAAATAGAAATGGCGTTTTCATCGTTATGCTAGTTTTCGATGGCGTTTTTTTTAAAGTATTTTTTCTCGAATGGTGTTTATGTTTCAATGGCGTTCTATTGATATCCTATAGATATGGCGTTTCTGTGTCTTTTACTTGTTTTATTTTAGTTTTTTAACCCTTTTTTTAGTGTTGTTTATGTTTCAATGGTTACCATTTGTTAATTATTCAAATCATGGCGTTTTCATTGATTTTTCACATATTTGCACAAATAGTATCGAAAATCACACAACGAAACATGTAGATGCAATAATCTAAAAAGCAAAACATATTAGTCAACATTAAAATTATACAATCTATGGCGTTTAAGCTAATCTACATATTCTTTCATCATTTCTTGTATTCTCTTGTCCGCTGTTTGATACAATTCGTGTATTCTTCCCCCCTAAATCCAAGAATTTTCTTACAAATTTTGTCACTTGTTTTCTGTTTTCATTTTCGCTATAAAGCAGGATTTTTACAATTTATTTCATCCTCAGTTCATTTAGTTGTCTTTGTTATAGTTGATTTGGGACATCTTCTTTTTCCAGCTATATGCCCGATATATGTTTCCATATGCCTCGTTGCAAAAACCCCACAGTCGACCACGTTAGACGTTGTCCTCCAATCCATCTTTTGTCTGACAATGGGCGCTGACTTCATGATCTTATGCTTTGGGTTTTTTTAAGATGCAAGTAGTTTGCAAAAGCACCTGTTGCAACCCCGACCCCTGCCTCGGGAGGCGGGCGGCCGCAGCCTACTCAGAGATGGTGGTATCGGTGTTTATCATTATTTGGCAGTGAAAATTTCATCAGGACCGTAGTTAGGAAATATTTTATCAGAGTAAAACACCGCATTTTATAATAATAATTATATTGGATAAAACCCAAGTTTTCATTACAAACGTGTTTTTAGGGGCAAACCCTAATTTATTGAAATAAAACATCTTCTTTATTTAGGTAACTTTTTATAGCCACTTTTCCAACCCTTCAGTGTTGTCCAGCTGTCTTCTATTTGGCTTTCACATTTTGTTACCTGAAACGCGTTTAAAAACCTTTTGTCAATGGAAAATACTGGTGAGTGAATCCCAATTTAATCAAAACAGGTTTTATCAGTTACAGTATTGAGGGCGATCTCGCAATTACATTTGTTTATTTTTTCCACTTTAATTACCACCCACGGTACTGTCAACCCGACTTGTGGTCATGTTACTACTCGCAGTGTAGGAACAAATTTTGTATACAAAACCCCAATATACCGACGATAATTGTAGAATACAAATACTCAATCACTGTTAAATATAATTTAAAACAATTGAGGTTTTGTAAAAATAGTTTACAAAAAGAGGAATTACTCACATTGCTATCTTAGGTAATTTCTTGTGGCTTCCTGGTTATAATCTACAAATTTTAAATCAGGCACACGTGTTAGTATGATAACCCAATTTTACATTAGTTATACCCTCCCCGAGACAGAACTCCAACGACTACGTCGGGCAGAGCCTCAGTAGCCGTTACGGAGCACTAGAACAATCAGGCAGCGTATCTAATACATAACCGGGGGTTAAAATACTTACAACGGGGCAGAGCTTCGCTATTTAGGGGGGTATTATGCCCAATATTATATTTTCTATAAAGAAAATTGAGAGAGAGATCGAGAGAAATGAACGACGGAAAATGAATGCCTGAGCTCCCAATTTGTAGGGCTGCTTCGGCAGTCCCTCGCGCCCCGCGTATGACACACAAGGGGCTGTCGCACCCCGCGAGCTAGGGTGTGTAGGCCCTAGCCTTGCCGAGTCAGACCACTAGCCTTGACACCCCTGTGCCACGTGGCGGCACCGGGCTCCGCCACTTGGCCTCTCGCTCGCGCCCCGTGTAAGCCATAGACTAAGTCTTCGCGGCCCTCGAGAGACCATTAAAATTGATTTTTATTTAATTTTTATAAAAATAAAGGTATTTAGGGCCATTTTACGTATACGGGGTGTATTTTAGGGCGTATAGGGACATTCTAAATATTTTAGGAAGGGTTGTTATATCCTCCCCACCTTGTTTTAGAACTCGACCTCAAGTTCTACTGGAGTAGGTGTGGATATTTCCTCTGCATCTCTGATTGAAGCTCCCATGTGTATTCTGGTCCTCTCCTGGAATCCCATTTCACTTTGACTAGAACTAATCTCTTGTGTTTGAGATTCTTGACTTTTCTGTCTTCAATTTGTAGAGGCTTCTCTACAAACTTAAGCTTTTCATTTACCTCTATGTCCTTAAGAGGTATTACTAACAATTCATCGGCTAAACACTTTTTGAGATTACTGTAGGTTCGTGATTTCAAACCGAAACCGTTATTAGTGAGTGATTATGTTCAAGATGGGAGAGATTAGAGACAAACAAACAACTTCTTTGTATTAATCCGGTAGTATAACATTACAAATCGGCCCGATTACAAGATAACCGAACAATACCAAAGAAGTATACATCCGGGGAGAGACCAAGTGGTGATCTCTCCCCCAAACACTAAAACTTTCTGTGAAATCTCTCAATGAGCTCACCCTCTCTCTCCCTCTCCAATGCAAATGAACCAAAGGGTTGCTATTTATAGCCACACCCCTTTGTCTTGCAAACACACATGGTCAAACACATAACCCTCTTGTTTGACCACTTCAAACGAGCGGGTCAATACACATTCGTTTGACCGTTTCACTAACTATTACATTATCAGCATAAAAATAAAACTAATCTATTCGAACAGCATCGGACACAAAAACTGCACCAACAAATTCCCCCTTGTCCGTTGCTGTCGAATGCTGAAAATGCAACTGCAATCGATCTTCAGTCAAGCATTTGTTGATGTCATCTTCTCTGTGTTAACATATTCCCCCTTGACCGATGATCCAGGTAAGTAGTATCTTCACTTGAATCTTTATACCAAAACCTTGAAGCTTCTCGTATAACATTTCCCCCTCAAAGTACGCGTATCCGGTTGAGTGTTGTGCAATTTCCTCGCAAGGATAAATTGACCGATCTTCTGCTGATCTTCCAATACTCAAACTGGCATTTGATAAGGGTTCCATTCTTTAAAAGCTGCATCAAGTCTTGATATTGTCATAAGAACTCCATTCATTCAAGCATACTACATTGGTAGAGTTTTTTGGTGAACTGTCTTCTGTAAACCATCTTTGTGGAATCGACCACGTAATGCACTTTGATCTTCAGCATCAACACTCAGGAAGTCAACTAGACCGAGTATATCACTTGCAAGCTCAACCAGCATGCTTAGTTGAACTACATCCAGATCTCATTGTCTCGCCTTTGTGAAGTTGACCAAGTAATGCACTACGGATCTTCAGCATCAGTACAAAGGATGTCAGCTTGACCAAGTACATCGTTTGCGAACTCAACGAATTGAATTACACCCAGAACCCTGTAAAATCTCATAAAGATTCCCCCAGGTCTTCAGTGAACAGCGCTTTGAAACTACTGTAGACTTTAGATACCTGTATGTTTCCGTGCAAAACCCTTCACGCTGGCTGGATAATTAATTAAAATCCTCAAATATGTGACTGTGCAAAACATTCCACACAAAACCTTTGGTATCACCAGAAAAAAACACAAACTCCACCACCTGTGATTGCGTTTAGAAATTTACCGAAGAAATTCCAAAACATATGAAAATTTTTATCCCCCCATTTCTTTGGTAAATCTCTAAACCTTGACAGATTCCCTCCACTGAGCAGAATTGTCGTCAATTACACCGAACAGATTCTCTTCACTGAGCAAAATCTTTCAAACATTCTCAGTTTTTCTAAAAATCACGAAAGAAACTTTCTTCCTTGCATATTCTAGTTGATAATGAAAGTCCCCTAGCCCCGTAGGATCCGACTTGTATCCCACCAAATTTTTGCTAACACCTAATCCGAAAGCTTCCATCATAGGCATAACTCTTCGACTTTGTGAATTCGTTAGGACCGGTCTTGGTTCTCTAGGTTCCTCCAATCATTACCAAATGCGAGAATATGACAATAAACAAAATTCTTTCGAACAGTTACGAACACAGATAACAAAACAAATTTTCACGTGCGGAAGAAAAATATACCGTTTTTGGCCCATAATAGTCATGTTACCAATTTTGACATTTGCATCGGTAACCGTGACTACTCCACGTTTAACAAAAATCAAGTTTTCATCATGCCTCATTATCTCGCGTGCTCCCGAACTTGTACACATTAGACGTTAAAGCTTGATTTAAATCACTTCACGAACACCCGGCCCCACTTTGCAACTCACGAATAGAGACGGGTCCACGACTTCATGTCTCATCATTGTCAACACCCAAGAATAATAGGCCTAGTAAACTACTACATGCCCAAAATTCAAGAATCCCAACTTTTGTGCGGTCACATAATTGGGTCCAAACCAACAACCATTCTTTAACAATCAGTGGGCCCAAGATTAAAAATAAAATAAAAAGAAATTGTCCCACTAATACTTAAGTCTACGAAGATTTAAGTTTAAAAGGAACCAAATGACCCACTAAGACTTAAGTTCATGAAGACTTAAGTTTAAAAGGAATGGCACAAATTTATATAGATTCCCACGAAGACTTGTTGGACCTCCACGAAGAGTGTACTAATACCCACAAAAAAAAGGCCAAGCCTTTTAACAGCCCAGCAAAGAAAATAGGCCCTTACTCAATGAACCCGGTTGACCTTATCTTGTGAACAATTAAATATTGTGTGTCCAACAGAAAGACCTAGTCTACCAAACACATGATTTGTCGACATCAACATGCTGCAGTAGCCAACAATAACATTTAATGACCTTTATCTTTTATGTCTTCTTCTCCTTCTTCGATACACCAAGCAGCAGCCGACATCTTCATCGGAGATTCAAACTCCAATCAAATCCAACCAGTCTACATCATTCAATCAGACATCCTCCATCTCTCTCTTCGATACACAAATAGGCAGCAGCAATCCTCTTCTAAACCCTGCATCCATTGTTATCAGCCGACAAACTTGTATTATCCAACCTCCACTGCAAGTCTGCAACTGTCTCCTATGAACATTCAAGTGTTCGACGAACAGTGAAGACCAATCCGTCAAACAATGAGTCTTCGGCAGGAACAAAAACCATCGAATAATCGAGTCTTCGTCGCAGGCCAATCCTGGACGAACGATGGAGTCTTCGTCGTGACTAAGAGGCTTCGTGGCCAGGAGATGGACGAACAATGAAGTCTTCGTGAGGGGCAGTCGTCATCGCATCATGAGTAATGACGAACCCTTGAGTGTTCGTGGAAGGAAGAGTCTTCGTCAAACAAACAAAGGGTTCGTCAAACCCTTAACCCTTCGTCGAACATTTAAGTCTTCGTCAGCCAGTTGAGTCTTCCTCAGGGATTCTTCGTGGTTCACTTTTGAAGAAACCCTATCTTCTCTAACAGCCGCCACCAAGTATCAAGAGCACAGCAACTGTTCTTTTCCAGATCTGAGGAAAAACCCTCAAAAAAATGAGGAAAACTTGAAATATTTGGTGTAAAACATAAAACCCAACTCTTGTGTATGGTCTGTTTCATCTAGACCCGCATATTACGGTCCATATCTGGATTTTTCTTATTTTCACCATTTTTACATTTTGAACAAAAATCACAAGAATCACAGATCTAGAGCACATGTGATTTAGCAAACTGATAGATTCACTAAATCGGGCACCATGGCTCTGATACCAATTGTAGGACCGTGTTTCGGGACTGAAACCGTGATTCGTGAGTGATTTGTTCAAGACATGAGATATTAGAGATTAACAAACAACTTCTTTGTATTAATCCGGTAGTATAACATTACATATCGGCCCGATTACAAGATAACCGAACAATACCAAAGGAGTATACATCCGGGGAGAGACCAAGTGGTGATCTCTCCCCTAAACACCAAAACTCACAGTGAACTCTCTCAATGAGCTCACCCTCTCTCTCTATCTCTCATTTGCAAATGAACCAAAGGGTTGCTATTTATAGCCACACCCCTTTGTCTTGCAAACACACACGGTCAAACACATAACCCTCTCGTTTGACCACTTCAAACGAGCGGGTCAATACACATTAGTTTGACCATTTCACTAACTATTACATTATCAACATAAAAATAAAACTAATCTATCCGAACAGCATCGGACACAAAAACTGCACCAACAATTACATACATGAAATACATCATGTATTCCTGCCATTTCCTCTAGCAGTTGTAGCTGATAAGCTAGTGGTCCTATCTTTCTGATAATCTCAAAGGGTCCAACATACCTGGGGCTTAGCTTTCCTCTCTTGATAAATCTCACTACTCCTTTCCAAGGAGAAACTTTTAATAAGACTTTATCTCCTACCTGAAATTCCAACGGCTTTCGCCTGTTATCAGCATAACTCTTTTGTCGATCACGTGCTCCTTTCATTCTTTCCTTGACTTGAATAATTTTGTCTGTTGTTTCTTGTACTATCTCGGGTCCAGATAGTTGCTTTTCTCCAATTTCCGCCCAACAGACTGGAGTTCGGCACTTTCGCCCATAAAGTGCTTCGAATGGTTAGCATTGATACTGGTATGATTGCTGTTATTGTAAGAAAATTCTATTAATGGTAGATAATCGTCCAAACTTCCTCCGAAATCAATAACACAAGCTCTAAGCATATCTTCCATTGTCTGTGTGACAATCGGAACTTTTACAATTAGTGTTAGTTAATTCCATGATCGTTTAACTAGTATTGTACGTGTGCTCGTTATGTGATTCCACCTAAGTCACACATTAGAACCGAGCCACACATTGTTCTTGCTATTTGTCCTCGGCCCAAACGAAGCCCAAGGTTGAGCCCAGCTCTCATTGGGACGTACACACATATACAGCCTTGTGTGATTCCCATATTATTATTTCAAAAAAAAAAAAAAAAAAAACCAAACCCTAACCTCTCCACTCCAAACTTGCGGCAACCATCATCAATCTCTCCACTCCAAACTTGCGGCAGCCATCATCAACCCCTTTTCAGCCGATACGCAGCCATCGATCACTGGTAAGGCCTCACCCCCTCGTCCGCAATTCTTTAAGTTAGCACTGTTGTCGCAGTTTCTTCGTCACGGTTTCCGTTTCGATTTGGGTTGTGAATTCATGTTAAGTGGAACCATGCTTATATATAAATACATCTGTGTTGCAAACTTGATTAGAGTATGTGAAATTGTACGCATGAGTACATAACAAAACTGTAGACATGAATGGTATGAAAATGATGTATGTGATGTTAGGCATGAACGTGCCGTATGAACGAGTAACCAGAACTTGTTGAGCTGATTGTACTTGTAAACATAACCGTAGGTTCATGATTGTGTGTGGACATTAAACGCGTTAACGACGTCGAATATATCCGTGAATGTATATATATGCCTTTGGTTGAGTGATTTCATGTAACTGTTGATAGTTATATGTGTATAATGAAACAAAAGTGTAGGGGAGAATCCCGATTCGATTTCGTCATAAACCCATGAAACTCGTAAGTGAATCTGTATGATAGGTGTAGACATGGTTGTGTAAGCATACATATATTCGCGAACACGAAAGCGATCTTATGTACATGGTTGTATAGCCGAGAAGATGTGTGGTGCGTCAAGCACGTGTGCACGATTATGCTTATGAAGGACATATAGGAACTTGAGTAGCTCTCTTAGTGTACGTGAATATAGTCGTGCCCGGTTGAATGTGTATTGTATAATAAGAAATCTGCCAAATCTGAATATATGTATATATATGTGAACGATGTATGCATGTGTGTGGCTATGATAATATGTGGTCATATGATGAGGGTCTTGGGAATAGATTTCAATGTGTTTATAGGATTGTATCACTACATGTACATGCTGCTTTAGGTGGGAATGCATGATTTGGTGAATTTGGATGGAAGTTTGTATATTATATGTAAATAATGTGATATTATATATATGTGCATGAACTTAATTTCGAGTAGAAGGTTCATGGTCTAAGTGTTGGTTTGATGTGGTGATATGCAATGCAATAATTACAAGTTTGTTTGTGACGTGATCAATGTAGATATATATATATACATGATGTTATGTGATGAAATGAGATTTCGTGGGTGCATGTAAATACATGAGTGTGCTATGTGTACGAATGTGTTATTAGTGATTTAGGTGATAGAGCTTAGTGTGATGTTTAGAGTTCTCGAATTCGAAACCAAGACAACCATGTGAAACTAGGCGACGACATTTAATTAATATATCTAATAATAAAATGGCATCGATATCAGGGCATACCAGATATAGAGGCTTCTACACTCAATTTACTTTTTGTTGAGCACCCTAAGGTGTGTCCACTGCTCTTTTTCAAGCATGCGTCCCGGGGAGGGACAACTGGTAAAAATTCCGGGGAGGAATAATGGGTTAATGGATTTTTCTGGAATGTTAAACCAGAATGTTGGATAATACACTCACCTTCTATCAAATAAGTCCCATCTACTATTGAATTAGTTGCCAGGGAGGTAACGGGGTTATTAGTTGATAGCGCAATTAGGTTTGGCACCCTCACACCGTACCAGGGAGGACGGGCGTGAACTAATTACCTTAACCACTCGACCAATGTCTGATAGAGCATTGGGGAAGGCAAACAAACTGACGCCATCTTGCGGTGTCGAGTTATTATCAACATTGTTTTTGAATTGCTTTTGAACTGAACTAAACTTTTGGCAGCAAAACACGTAACATGATTTTCGGTAAACAAAACTGTGAACTCGCCAGCGTTATGCTGATACACTTTTCTGCATGCTTAAAGGTCCATAGGTACATTTAATTGGAACTTGATGTCTGGGATGCTGGAGTGGTCATGGGTCGAGATACATGAATCACGAGACAAGTTTAATGGCTTTCATACACTTGGATTATGAAATTCTTAATTAATGTTTTATGCTTCTGCTGAACACGTTGAGTTATATTTAATGTTCTGTAACGCTTTATTTTAATGAATGAAAGCTTTTATTTGAAACCTTGTTATGAGTTCAATGTGATTGGTGGCTAGATCCTAATACGTCACACGCCTCGCGGGGGTTTCCGCATGTGGTATTTTGGGGGTGTGATAGTCTGAATTGTCCTTTCGCTTTGTCCGTCCATTTGAGGATGATAAGCGGTGCTTAGATTTAGCTTGGTTCCCAATGCTTTTTGGAAACTAGTCCAAAAATGAAATGTGAAACGGCTATCTCTATCAGAAACAATTGATAAAGGAATTCCATGTAATGAGACTATTTCATTGACATATAACTTGGCTAGTTGTTCAATACTAAAAGTTTCCTTCATTGGTAAGAAATGAGCAGACTTAGTTAACCTATCTACAATCACCCAGATTGTATCATTACGTTTCCTTGTCTTGGGTAATTTGGTAACAAAATCCATTGTTATCAATTCCCATTTCTACACCGGCATTTCTAATTGTTGCAATAAACCTGAGGGGTTCTGATGTTCAGCTTTAACTTGTGAATAAGTTAAACACTTGGCAACGTAAGCTGCTACATCCTTTTTCATTCTTATCTACCAGAAATTCTTTCTTAAGTCTTGATACATTTTATCACTTCCAGGATGTATCGTATACTTAGACTTATGGGCTTCTTCTAATATTCGGTGGCGTAGGTTCCCTTGTTTAGGTATCCAAATCCTTTTCTTATGGAATCTCCAAATTCCATCTGTTCCTTGTTCTAATTCCTTAATCATTCCTTTCAATTTTTCAGTATCATCCTTGATTACTGATTCCTGAGCTTTCCTAATCTGTTCATTTAAATCTATCTGCAGATTTAATTTAAGAGAGCGTACTCTTTTTGGCTTTTCATGATACTTTCGACTTAAAGCATCAGCAACTACATTAGCCTTTCCTACATGATACTGGATATTACAATCATAATCACTAAGAATTTCCATCCATCGTCTCTGTCTCATATTTAACTCCTTTTGCCCAAAAACATATCTTAAACTTATGATCAGTGAAAATGGTAAACTTACTACCGTAAAGTTAATGTCTCCAAATTTTAAAGGCAAATATTATGGCTCCTAATTCTAGATCATGGGTTGTATAATTCTCTTTATGATTCTTAAGTTGTCTAGAGGCATAGGCTATAACTTTTTGATGTTGCATTAACACACATCCATAACCTAACATAGAAGCGTCACAATAGGCTACAAAGTCTTCTGTTCCTTCTAGAAATGCTAATATGGGTGCTTTGGTTAATCTTTGCTTAAGAATTCCAAAGGCTTCTTCCTGTTTTGGTCCCCATTCAAACTTAACAGATTTACAGGTCAGCTTAGTTAAGGGAATGGCTATTCTAGAAAAACCTCGGATAAACCGTCTATAATAACCGGCCAGTCCTAGAAAACTTCTATCCTCTGTTGGTGATTCAGGGGTTTTCCATTTAGTAATTGCCTTGATCTTTGTGGGATCCACATGAATTCCTTCATGATTAACTAAATGTCCAAGAAACTGTACTTCTTCTAACCAAAACTCACACTTTGAAAATTTAGCGTAAAGCTTTTCTTTTCTTAATAAACTTAGGAGTGCGTGTAGTGCGCTACATGTTCCTCTTTACTCTTAGAGTAAATGAGAATATCATCTATAAAGACAATTATGAATTTATCCAGATATGGTTTACATATTCTGTTCATCATCTCCATAAATGCGGCTGGGGCATTGGTTAAACCAAATGGCGTGACGGTAAATTCATAATGGCCATACCTTGTTCTGAAAGCAGTCTTAGGAATGTCCTCTTCCTATACCTTTAATTGATGATATCCTGAGTGTAAATTGATTTTTGAAAAGAATCGAGCTCCTTGTAATTGATCAAACAAATCATCGATTCTCGGTAATGGGTACCAATTTTTAATCATGACCTTATTCAATTCTCGGTAATCAATGCACATACGCATTGACCCATCTTTCTTTTTGACGAATAAGATCGATACTCCCCATGACGATGAGCTTGGCTGTATGAATCCTTTGTCCAACAGTTCGTCTAACTGCTTCTTTGTCTGGCGGTAGTCCTGGTAGTTTTTCTGGCAATCGGCGCTTTTCCTGGTAGCAGATGAATTCTGAATTCGACTTCTCTGTCTGGCAGTAGTCCTGGTAGTTCTTCTGGAAATACGTCTGAAAATTGAGATACTACGGGGATATCTTTCAATTCCTTTCCTTTAGTGTAAATGATTAGGGAAATTTTGAGAACCCGAAATTTCGATCCATTAACATAACTCATCCGACAACTTTAAGTGTTTCATGCAGTTCATTTAATGTGTGTTAAAAGAAGTTGGTGGCCCATGTGTGTATCTCAGTCAACATGCAATTGCGGTCCATGTACTGATTGAGGTCCAATAGAATCACACTATACAAGTTTGTCAGACCAAACAATGAACAACTTTTAATGCCTAGTTGCATCAGCCCATGTGCGGTTCATTTAATCACATGTTGCACAGATCAAGTGTCAGCATATCACGTGAAGTTGGATTCCATTTTGATATTTCATTTGCAAAGCCCATGTGCAATAGATCTCGGTCCAATCAATGTTTAAAGGATCCGACAAAATATTGAGAGTAGAGTTTCGTCAAAGGTGGTGTTTCGTCACCACCACTACTCGACAAAAAAAAAACATTCAATAGACTTTCGTCACTCTCAAGTTGGACGAAACATACATCTTTTGTCCACAGAGGTCTTTCGCCATTAAGGGCTTCGGCCCAGGTTACTTCGGCCCAGAATGGTTGCGTATAACCTCTATTAGTATAACTGAAACCTCCAAAACCCTATACTCCCTCTAAACAAACGACGGTAGAAGCCCCATCATTCTAAACGTCGCCGATTCACTCTGCGTTCGGTAAGTGTCTTACTTTTGTGTTCTTGTTTAAAACTCAGTACGTAAATATTGTGTGCTATGTGTATTTTTGTATAATCTATGGTTAGCATGTTAATGGAAACCTTGATGAACCACGTATTATAGATAAACTGTTAGGATGATTAGGATATAATATGTGATTAAGGATCTGTTCATGGACATCTTGTGATGAGTAACATGTGCGAATGTGATTGTGTGGGTGAATCGGAAGGACTAGGATTGTATTATAGTTGGGATTTATTGAAGCCAGCATGTTAGTTGACATAGTTCTGGTAACAAATGTGTTATAGTCTCGGGTTATGATTAAAATCATGAACACATGGATTATTATTATGATGATGATGTTAACTGGTTGAATATGGTTAGGGTTTGTTAGCCATGGCGTCAGTTAGGGTTGTAGATTATGATATCCACGACGAAACATAGTGTTTCGTCGCATATTGGTCTCGACGAAACATAGTGTTTCATCACCTGTGGTTATTCGCCAAGAATTGTTCACATGTGAAGTTATATTCATCCCTTCTGGCTGTGTTGTTGATCATGTGCGTGATTTTTGTTCAAGGCATAATGGTAGTGTAAACTGGTTGTGAGAATCATGACCCGACTCGTATAAGTAGCCAATCAACTTGTTTAATGTTACCTTGACAACTGAGTATCTGATATGCAATTCGAGATGATCACAAACATTCAATGCGGGTCGAAGCATATGGTTGCCAGGTTGGTTAAATGCTGTTAATGAGAATAGTAATTCACTATTCTTAACAATAGGTCCTGGAGACTTTTTGGTTCATCATGCTATTGCTATAGGTTTACATACAACTACGTTGATCTTAGTAAAAGGTGCGTTAGATGCACGTGGTGCCAAGTTAATGCCAAATAAAAAGGATTTTTGTTATAGTTTTCCGTGCGATGGCCCAGGACAAGGCGGTACTTGTGATATTTCGGCTTGGGACGCATTTTATTTGGTAGTTTTTTGGATGTTAAATACCATTGGATGGGTTACTTTTTATTGGCATTGGAAGCACATTACATTATGGCACGGTAATGTTTCACAGTTTAATGAATCTTCCAGTTATTTGATGGGCTGGTTAAGAAATTATTTATGGTTAAACTCTTCACAACTTATTAATGGATATAATCCTTTTGGTATGAATAGTTTATCCATCTGGGCATGGATGTTTTTATTTGGACATCTTGTTTGGGCTACTGGATTTATGTTTTTAATTTCCTGGTGTGGATATTGGCAGGAATTGATTGAAACTTTAGCATGGGCTCATGAATGCACACATTTGGCCAATTTGATTTGTTGGAGAGATAAACCGGTGGCACTTTCCATTGTACAAGCAAGATTGGTTGGATTAGCCCACTTTTCTAGTAGGTTATATATTTACTTATGCAGCTTTCTTGATTGCCTCTACATCAGGGAAATTTGGTTAATTTTTTTCATTGAATGCTTTGTATCCGCGATAATCTCATTTCTTTCGATGAAGAAGAGATCCACCTTCTTATCTTATATTTCTACATCTAGGATCCGACTTGTATCATGGATACTAATAGGAACTTAACGAGTATGGCAAAAAAAAGTTTGATTCAGAGGGAAAAGAAGAGGCAAAAATTGGAACGGAAATATCATTTGATTCGTCGATCCTCAAAAGAAGAAATAAGAAAAGTTCGATCATTGAGTGACACATGGGAAATTTATGGAAATCCATCCGACTAGTTCCGGGTTCGAATCCCGGGCAACCCATTGTCATAGTTTAATTCTATTATATGTTATATTTTTTAATTCTATTATATGTATAGTGTATAGAAATTTTTGCAAACCGTTTTTTTCTTTACAAAAAATTGAAATATACCCAGATAGTGTTGGTTGACACGCGCATATAAGTCATGTTATACTGTTAAATAACAAGCCTTTGGTTTTCCATTTGAAATTTCGTGTGCTTGGGAGTCCCTGATAATTAAATAAAACCAAGATTTTACCATGACTGCAATTTTAGAGAGACACGAAAGCGAAAGCCTATGGGGTCGCTTTTGTAACTGGATAACTAGCACCGAAAACCATCTTTACATTGGATGGTTTGGCGTTTTGATGATCCCTACCTTATTGACAACAACTTCTGTATTTATTATCGCCTTCATTGCTGCTCCTCCAGTAGATATTGATGGTATTCGTGAACCTGTTTCTGGATCTCTACTTTACGGAAACAATATTATTTCCAGTGCCATTATTCCTACTTCTACAGCTATCGGTTTGCACTTTTACCCAATATGGGAAGCAGCATCCGTTGATGAATGGTTATACAATGGTGGTCCTTATGAACTAATTGTTCTACACTTCTTACTTGGTGTAGCTTGTTACTTATTTCCTATTTTTTATGAAGAGAATGAATCTTTTTATCGAAGGATAAAAAAAATTGGGTCCGGATCTCCTGCGGGAATGATTTGGAAGAGCCAAAACCAAAAATAGTGGTATTTGCTAGCAACAACATAATGGAGGCAGTCAATCAATATAGATTGATCCGAAATCTGATTCAAATCCAACATAGCACCCATAGGTACATAAGAAATGTATTGAATCGATTCTTTTTAATGAATAGATCTGATCGCAACTTCGAATATGGAATTCAAAGGGATCAAATAAGAAAGGATACTCTGAATCATAGAACTCTGATGAAATATACGATCAACCAACATTTATCGAATTTGAAAAAGAGTCAGAAGAGATGGTTCGATCCTCTTATTTTTTTTATCGAACCGAGAGATCCATGAATCGGGATCCTGATGCATATAGATACAAATGGTCCACTGGGTGCAATAATTTCCAGGAACATTGGGTTTAGGGATAATCAGGCTTGAACTGATGACTTCCACCACGTCAAGGTGACACTCTACCGCTGAGTTATATCCCTTCCCTGCCCCCCATCGAGAAATAGAACTGACTAATCCTAAGACAAAGGGTCGAGAAACACAACGACACTATTCTTGGACAACTTGGGGCCGGGCCTTCTTTTTTTTTTCGCACTATTGCGGATATGAAAATAATGGGAAAAATCAGATTCGGCTCGGTTATTGATAGAGTGAATAAATCTGCCATTTCTTGAAATCTATCTTCTGATTCAAATTCGTGGTGTAACGTGTATCCTCCCCTGTTTCGGTCATGGAATAGATGAAATAAATCAAAAAATGGATTTTTTTCAAGAATGAAATCTTGTTGGAACTGTCCATATCCGGTTCATCCTTCGGAACCATATCACATCCCAAAACATGCTCGAGAAAATGGAAGAAGAAGAAGAATTTGATAACAATGAAGAAGAAGAATTTGATAACAATAAAATGGTTGATTATATGTATGGGATTCAAGAAAATTTGAAGTTCAAAATACTTGAAAAAAAGCAAAAAGATGAAGAAAAGAACTTTTTTATTTGAAAAACCTATTCTGACTTTTTTTTCGATTATAACCGATGGAATCGTCCATTACGATACATAAGAAAGGTAACTAAAAAATTGAAAGGCTCTGTCAGAAAAGAAGCGGTGGTGGCAAAGCAAATGTAGTCGCCGACGCTCTAAGCCGAAAGGAGAGAGTCAAACCTATCAGGATTAATGCTAAGAGCATTGAACTGAAGAATAGCCTGAATGAAAGGCTATTAGCTGCACAGAAAGATGTTGTTTTGGAAGCTAACCTTCCAGATGAAAAGTTAGGTGTAACTGCTGAACAGTTAACACCTAGTAAGGATGGAATTCTCAGACTGAATGGAAGAATCTGGGTTCCCATTCATGGAGGACTTCGAGATGTAATCCTCCAGGAAGCTAACAACTCCTAATATTCAGTTCACCCTGGAGGTGACAAGATGTATCAGGATTTGAAAGCTAATTATTGGTGGATAGGATTGAAGAAATCTATTGCCACCCATGTAGCTAAGTGCTTGACCTGTGCTCAGATTAAAGCGGAACATCAAAAGCCATCGGGTCTGCTACAACAGCCAGAACTTCCCACATGGAAGTGGGAAATGGTAACCATGGATTTTATAACCAAGTTACCAAAAACATGACATGGAAATGATACTATTTGGGTTATAGTTGATAGACTGACTAAGTCCGCACATTTCTTACCCATCAAGGAGACTTATAGCTCTGACAAGATAGCTCAGTTGTACGTAGATAAAATTGTATCCCTCCACGGAGTGCCAGTGGCTATTATTTCTGACAGAGATACTAGATACACCTCTCACTTTTGGAAAAGTTTCCAACAATCTTTGGGCAATCGTTTAAATTTTAGTACTACTTATCATCCTCAAACCGATGGACAAAGTGAGCGTACAATTCAAACTTTGGAAGACATGCTTCGAGCATGTGTTATTGATTTGGGAGGTAGCTGGGATGACCACCTACCTTTGATCGTGTTCTCCTATAACAATAGTTACCATTCTAGCATTCAGGCCGCGCCTTTTGAGGCATTATATGGAAGGAAGTGTAGAACGCCTGCTTGTTGGGCGGAAGTAGGAGAAGCTCAGTTATCAGGACCTGATATAGTCCTTGAAACGACGGACAAGATTGTCCAGATTCGTGATCGCCTGAAACCTGCCAGGGATAGGCAGAAAAGTTATGCTGAGAAGAGGCGAAAACCCCTAAAGTTTGAAGTGGGCGATAAAGTCTTACTGAAAGTATCACCCTGGAAAGGTGTGATGCGTTTTGGTAAGAAGAGTAAGTTAAGCCATAGATATATTGGACCATTCGAGATTATCGAATGTGTCGGCAGTGTAGCTTATAAGCTAAACTTGCCTGAGGAGATGAGTGGAATCCACAATGTATTCCACATCTCTAATTAAATGGGATGCACGCAGAGGTCCCGAATATACGCGGGAAGTTGAGTCCACTATGCGACAGAAGTACCCTCACTTATTCCAGTAAATCTCGGGGTTGAGATTTCTTTTAAGGGGGTGAGGATGTAACACCACGTAAAAACGTGTCCAATTATGTAAAGACACGTGTCCTAAACTCTACATATGTGAAAAATTGAGTTTGAAGGACTAAAGTTGCCAAACGATGAAAATATGAAACCATAGGGACTAAAAGTGTCAACATGCCAAACTTGTGCCTCTGAATAACCATACATGAAGCCGTTCATGAAAATAAGAAGCCGTTCATGAAAATAATCGGAAGATTATAAATTACAAGGGTTAAACGTGTCAACATGTTAATTCTTACCTCTGAGTGACCTTTTAACGAACCCGAGGCTTCAAAATATTCAAATATACTCTCAAGAATAAGTGGTTTCGAGATCGTTAAGCAAGTTTTCAAGACTTTGGGTGAAAAGTGTCAATGTGGTGAAACTTGTTTTTAAGGTGATATTTAACGAAACCGGGCCTAACGGAGTTTGGATATCCTTCCTTGAGCCTCTACAAATTAACTACAAGGGTCTTATATGTAAAAAATGAGGTTAAATAAGGTATAAAACGACTAGGGGCTGAATCTGCCAAGTTTGAAACAACTTTCACCTGATTTACCGGTCGCCGCGGCCCGCGCAGACTCTTGCTGAGTCTTACGCGGCCCGCATAGAAGTCTCCAGCGCAGAAAGATTTGGACAGATGCGAGTTTCAGTTCAGAACCGCCTTAATCTCATTCAGAACGATACTAGGGGCAGTTTGTCGGTATTGTATTACCACTAGGACACCTGGGGTGATCCTAGATGCCTCCATAACAGCTGCAAAGATCCAAATGCATGCCAAATTTGTATATAAGGAGCTTTAGTTCATGTCTTCATTTGCTCACATTTGCAACAACATTCAAAAAACACACTTCTGGAGCTTGCAAGCATTAGGTGAAGATTGTCAAGTGTAGAAAAGATAGCAAGGACCTTAAGTAAGAGTTTTAATCCCTGCTTAGTCCTTTTAATTAGCTTAAAAACCGAAAAGTCAAACATATCGTAATTAAGCTTTGACTTTCGGTTTAATCATAATTGGACCAGCCACTGATCGAAACGAAAGTGGTTATGGAACCATATTAAGGTAGGTGATTAACCCTTAAAAGGGCACTTCCTAATTTTTTCGTTTGACTAGCTAATTGTCGGGTCAAACTAGTTAGTCAAAAAGTCAAACTTGACAGAAATTTTAAAAATAATTTAAACTAATAAAACAGAGGTTCTAAATTATATTTTAACATTCTAATGACTTGGTAATTAGTATTAGAACATGTTTAACCAGGTCTAACCCGAAAATTATCAGTCTAAGGTCGATTTATAACCGAAAGTCGCAAAAGCTTGACTTTTGCTTTGACTTTCAGCTGTGACCCGTTTAAGCTTAATTCTTCCATGTTTTAAGCTTCCATTAGGACCATATTATATAGTAGTGTAATATGCTTATAAATGCCGTAAATGTTCTTTTGACATATAAATGAGATTTTTAGAAATGTGAGAGGACAAAAACCTTTCCTACTAATATATAAGCTTGTCCCGAAAATTTGACATCAGTTCTTGGTCTCAAACAGAAGTTATGCTCGATATCGTAATTAGAAGCTTTTTATTAATTAAATTGCGATATCTTGCATAAGCCATGTTTAAACTTGGATTTTAAACCAAAACTCACTACCTACTGTTAAGATATTATTTTTAAGGAATATTAAGATTTTTGGTCAGATTATAATCTGTTTAAATCATAGAGTTCTTGTGTAATTCGGTAAATGACAATAATACCATTTTCATGCATAAAATGAGATTAACAAATGATTTGAATGCCAAACTTTTTCCTACTAATTTTATACATTAAATAAATTATTTTGAGCATTTAAAACTTATCAAAAATCTCAGATTTACATAAACATCTTGATTATCGTCAATTAGCGAGTTTTACACTATTTAGGTGCATGGTATGGTTTAAAACCATACTTAACATCTAAGACTTGTTACCTACTGAATTTTTAAACAAATTTCAATATTATTACAGTAGGTATAAGTTATAAACTCAGGTTTCCAAAAATGTCCTTAAAAGCATATATGAAATTACCAAAATGCCCTTTCGGGGCATAGTTTGGCCATAAATGGTAAACCTCACATATATGTAGTATCTTAGTGATGTAATGAGATAAAATAAGTATTTTTGCTGATTACCAAAGACCAGAACTTCAGTTTGTTATAAAATATCTTTTATAACTACTAAAATGACCAAAATGCCCGTACGGGACTTAAATTGGTTTTAAACACTTTTTGGGCATATATGTTAACATCCGACTGATGTATTAACATATTTTAAGCATAATAACAAATAAGACCTGATTATAATTCATTTGGTTACCCGTTACGCATTTATGCGTTCGGATCGGTTTATGTGACTAGTTTACGTAAAATAGCCGAAACGGGTTTAACCTTATCATTAAATCCTCAAATTCCAGAATGTGTTTAATTTACCCATATTATACAAGTATCCAAGCTTGTCGGGTCTAAACCACATTCTATTCCGGTCTCCGCTTAATCTAGCGTTTAGAACCGTAAAGTTTCTTCCTAGCTAGCCGGTCTAAGTCTTCGACTTAATTAAAGACCTGTTAGCATCCTAAAAGGTTATTAAACCTTCTATACAGATTAAGTAGCATCCAGTAGAAGGTATCATCATAAAGATTTAGGATTTTACGGCTGAGTTACTTTTCACATTTAGCTCAGGTAAATACTTTTAACTTATTTTCCCTTATACGGGCTTGGGATATGGTATTATAATAATACCACTTGGTCGGGTATGAAATCATTTAATCGGATTGTGATTAATAAATTTACATAACCCGTTTTAATCTGTCTTGTTTGATAACATAAACATTGGGGGTTAATTCGACCGTGTCCTGGATATCCTCGGCTCATTTCATTTGAAAATGGCCACGACCTATGCACGGGGTGTAGGCATACACCTGACAGATGCAAATGCTAAAATATAAACCCACATGTTGGGGATAACTCCTTTGTGGGTTCTATAAGTGGTGAGTCAGTTAATCATGACTGGCTTCCAACCGGCCCCAATTGTATGAGAAACATATAAATCTGTATACAAGATTATCTTTAAATAATTGTCCCAAGTTATAAATGATTTGTGCCTTGTGCACCTAAATCAATTTTCCTAAATATTTTTTTAATGAGTCAGTTAATTGTATTTACCAGTGTAAACTGACGTATTTTATAAAGACTGATTGACAGGTACTTCTCATAAATAGGCTGGAGCTACTAGGTGTCATATAAGAGGATCTTGCAAATCCCTAGATACCTGGAGTCTGGTATTTTTTTTTTCCGTTTCTTGTATTTTATTTATGATCCGCCTGTGGATCTTATTACAATCCAGTCTTTATATTCTTTCGTCGAACACTCAGACATTATGGTTTGTAATAGTTTATTCACCAAGCCTTCCGCTGTGATAATATATTGTGTGTATTGACAATGATGATATTAACTACGTCACGATACTCCCCGCCGGGCCTACCGGTAATATATGGAAATATCGGGGTGTGACAGGTTGTGTGAATCAACTAATGTGAATAACCGACTCAACTGTTGAATGTAAATATACGTTGTGCACGTGGGATGTGGCCATGTGTGTGATTAAGTACTTGTTATCTGATGAACTGTAATCTTACCAGGAGAAAGGGATAACATGGGCAGCATATGTATCCTATTTTAGAGCTCCTGAGGGAGGAGCCACTCCGCGCGAAATCTTGTTAAAGGTAACTTCTTGTTTCGAGAGGTACATTTTTGGTTATAGAATCAACGAAGTGGGAATACACGCGGATCTCGCAAAGACCCATTTTGTTAGAAACCGATCGACATCAGGGATTCCTGCGGGGATACAGCAATTTCTTGGTCTCGCTAGATACTACCGCAGATTCATCGAGGGATTTTCAAAGATCGTGCAGATTTAATCTCTTTAGCACAGCAACTTGCTGTGCGTTAGTGGAAGACAAAATAGGAGGACGACTATTCAGCTTTCGAATCCCAACTCTGCAATGCACTGAGCATCGTCTTTACCCGAGGATATGGGTGATCTAGTGGTATATCATAATGATTCGAATCAGAGTCCCAGTTACACGCTGATGCAACACGAGAGAGTGATGACTTACGTAATGGAGTTACAAAGAGGAACTGCACGACATACAACATGTGGTGGAAACCTTGGTCTTTGGATTTAAGTTGGAGGCATCACTTGGACGGTACCGGATGCACTACTTAGACCGATCACAAGGGCCTCCTGTGTACCCTGATTTCGAGAGAGCTAAGCATGTGATGACATCACCGGGTGGAACCCCCCGAGCGATTATCAATATGGAACCTAAACATGTATGAGCATGCAACTCACTATCGACTCTAGCTTACCCAATCAGATTCGCCTTGTTCTTACCGAAGCATTAATGGAAGAGGAATTTCAAGTTGGGTCCATGCGGGGCATGGAAGAGCAACTTTTGGCAAGATTTGACGACATTCACTATTTCATGGAACACATATGTTTTCCCATTATACCGCAACTGTAGGGAACTCGAGTGGAGCAAAGCACACCTGGCTTGATATTCTAGTCGTCTGTTGGTGGGGAATATTAAGATTTATGAATCTCGTACTAGAGGCCAGACGTGAAAGGTCCACATAGCAATGTATGTGAACGATGTTTGACTTGTGGGAAGGTCAAGGTGGAGTATCAGCAACCAGAAACACCCATATGGAAATGAGAACAGACTGCCATGGATTTTGTCAGTAATCTACCTAAAACTCATAATGGAAGCAGTATCACATGGATGATCGTTGATTTTCTTATGCAACCAGTACACTCTCTTGCACTCTAGGAAACTGACGAGTCTTCTCAACTTGTGAATATTCCTCTGGGAGCGACGACTTTTAGGCACGAAGTGTCAACTCCTGTTACCTTTGATTTTGAACTATACCTGATTGATGGCAGACTAAACACAACATCCTCGACTCACGTCTAGACATGAGCATTTTTCATCACCGTAGGACGAACGCTCTGAGTAAACGAACCATCCTGACGCTCGAAGTCATGCTGCGAGCATGTGTGTGATGGACTTTAGTAAGAGTTAGAGGGACATTTACCTATGGTTGAGTTCAACCGTAGCAGTCACCATTCTAGTATTTAGGCGACTCTGTTTGAGACATTGCATGGACAGTAACACTAATCTCCGTGTTGGATTAAGGTGGGTGACAACCTAATCATAGATCCAGGATAGGTACTCGAAACTCTTGGGAAGATTATTTAGATTGGAAATCGTGTGGCGACAACACGTGATCGCCAGGAATCATGAAAACTTAGGAAACACTGGGAGTTCGTGATGTGTGCAAAATGCAACATATAAATTACATCAAATGTGGCATAAAACTAACCCTTTTTTAGTACTAATGTTGGAAAAAGTGTGTTTTTGTCTTCCTTTTGTATTTTCAGGATTAAATGAGCTCAAATGAACAAAATAAGCAAAAAGGCAGCTAAATCTAACATAAATACAAGAAAAAGAACAAACGTGGCATGCCCGACCCCCCCGATAGCATCTTCCCAAGCAAAAATAAGAGAACAGAAGGCTGAACACGCCCCGTGCTCAGTGAGCACGGGGGCGTGCCCAATTGTCAGCAGAAAAGACAAAGCTGTAGAAGCTTCTATCACCCACCACGGGGGCGTGCCCAGCGGACACGGGGCCGTGGTCAACTATAAGATTCGCAGAATCTGGGGAAATCTT
>JARYGA010040001.1:0-43041 GCA_030545235.1 Helianthus tuberosus
TTAGATGTAACGGTCTGCCGACGTATAACAGTCCTTTCATCATTGTATACTGGCTTTTTAGGAAGTGATGGATCTGTCTTTCTTCGCTCTTCTAACCTACTGTAAGCTCGATCAATAGACTGCTTAGTCCATTTTCCAATTTGTCTAGCAGTCCCAACCTTAGCTGCTACAAGTTCTGCCTTCATTCTCTTATACTTTAACACTTCATCCACTTCAACCTTTTTGTATTGTTTCCAGTTGGGAGCAGATTTTGGCATTTGAGGATCTTTATTCATCTTTTCAATTCTATTAACTTCCTCATTAAGAACCTTAAGGGGCCAGTCTTTGAAATCAGATCTGTAGGCTTCGTAGGGCTTGGTTTCCATGATAGTGTTTAAGAAATCATTTCTTAATGTCTTTTCTAGCTCAGCATTTGGTGACAGATTTGACATATTCTTACTCAGGTCTCTAGCAAAATCTTCCAACTTCTTGACTTCACCAAGCCAATGTTGCATGCGAGCTGATAAATTAATGTCTCCTAGCCCTTTACACTCTTCATTTGCCTTATCTTCTGCTTTCTTGCCCTTTAGCTTCAGATATTCATAAATATTCTTTGGAGTTTCGAATCCCTGAAGAGATGGGAAGGTTCTTTTAGATGGATCATCCTCTGTGTAAAATTGAGTCATTTCATCTTGAACTGCAAGCAGTTCCAGAGGGAAAGTTACTGCCAATGGGTTGATCTTTGTTGATGGAGGTGGGACGAATGGTTTCGGTGAAGTTTGAATGAACGGAGTAGCTGATAACGGAATTAGTGAGGGTATATATTTTTCTTCCTTCTCTTCTTCATGCACCATGAATTTTCTCTTTCTTGTGTAAACAAATTTTGGAGAAGGAGGAGTTAGGGAAGAAAAAGGTGCCATGACTGTAAGGGTTGATTGTGATAGAAATTGAAATTAGGTAGAATAAGTGGATTGACTAACAACTGTTGAAACAACTGGTGTCTCAACCGCTGTTGTCTTAACATATGGTGAAACATTTGTTCCATCAACAATTGTTTCAGTCGAGGTTGGCAGTGGTGATGAGGATTTTGTATTCTGCTTTTTGACAGGTGGTTTTTCTGGTGAGAGTTTTGTTTTAGGTGTATCAGAATCTGACTTCTTAGATTCAGCAGTGGTTTTGAGTTTCGCAGCAGTGGTTGGTTTTTCTGGTGGTGATATTGGTTTAGGAAATATGACAATAGGAGATTCGTTATCTTTCTGTGATTTTCTACTATTTGAAGTTCCAATGTTGAGCACTTCATCTTCCTCTTTTGTATGCTTCCTCTTCTGTTTTCGTTCAATCTCCTTATCTGTCTGTTTGTTAACGGAATCATCAATTCTCTTTTTCTTACCAGTATCAGATTTTCCAGGAGATTTTGCAGAAGTTTGCTTGGCAGGCTTTGGATTTTGTTTTGGCTGATTCCTTGGTGTTGGTTTGCCAAAGTTTTTCATGGAATCCTTTTCCCTCTTTTCAGCATCATCTTCATCGTCTTTTTCAAACACAGGTGCAGGGGTAGTACCAGTTAACTTTGGAATGCATTCTTTTATGCCCTTGATGTCAGCCTGTGTGTCTTTGTATCTTGCTTCAACCATAACTCTAATTAGCTTCATGTGGGAATTAAGTTGAATCTCAGCCAGTTCCATTTGAGCTGCAAGAATGGGTTGTACCGAATTCCAAAGCTCTTGGCATAACTGATGATGAGAAGGTCGACTTTTGAAAGCATCCACCAACTGCTTCAATTGATCTTTCATATCAGCAACAGTTGTTTCCAAGTTAGATATCCTGTCCGTCAAATCCTGGTATTTTAATCCATCACCTAACTTAATAGGATCATCTGAATTCCCACCAGAGGTGGTTGTATCTGCTTTTGAAAGAGAAGGTATCTCCAAATTCTCATTAGCAGATGCCCCTTGTTCTTGGTTCTGGGGACTTCCCTCTGCATCAGTGGTTACCTTAGTGATCTCACCCGTGGTTAACTTGAACTCACCAGTGGATACCTTGATAGACACAGCAGTGGTTGCCTTCAAGGGAGTCTGACTGATGAAACTATTGTCCAAATGTAAATAAGTGGATTTGACATTTGTAGTAGCTGCTCCACTTGAAATACCATCAAGAATTTGCTGAAATTCAAGAGGTGTAGCCTCCTCAACTATTTCTGGGTTAGGTAATTGAAAAGGTTCAGACATAGCTAGTGTTGAAGTTAAACTCTCAGTAAAGTGTTCGTGAGAGGGATTGCTATCACTCTGAATGTCAATAGCTTGAAGTAGTGTTACAAACTTTGGTGGAATGGAAGATGAAGGGATTGCTGTCGAAAGAGACATTGCCGCAGGAGAAGGGCTTTTAAGTATACTCTCATATGAGGGTATGACATCATATTGTGGTGTCCCTGTGAATACAACATGTACCTTTTGTGAGGAATCATGAGGAGTTTGGTTTATGGGTTGAGATCTTTCCACATGTTGTGAAGAAGTAGCAACAGTGGTTTGTAGTGACATCTGTGTTGTCAAGGGGTTAACCTCTGGGATCTCATCTTCCAGAGGACCCATTTTACTGGTTTCGGTGGGCTTTTTGGATTTTGTTTTGGTCTTTTTGAGTTTTGTTGGTAGGAGTTTCACAGCAGTGGTTGTAGTTCTGTGATCACCAAGAGCAGTGGGCTCAGCAACAGACGTTTGAGGAGCAGTTGTAGCTCATCTAAAATTTCCTCATTCCCCTTTGCTTCAGTTTTAAAAACATCTGACTCTTTAGCCATAAGGCGACTAAAAGTTAGACTATTCATTTTAATAGCTTCACCTTTTTCAAAAGCTTTTTGAAAAACATGTTTTTGCAGGTAGTAGCTTAATAGTCTAGGAAACATAAGAAAACCAGCAGTTTTCCCCTTTTTAATAGCAGCAGTTTTGCCCTTTTTAATAGCAGCAATTTTACCCTTTTTAATGTTATTTAAATTTGCAACCAAATCAGCAAACAATGCTTGGGAGTAGTTAAAATCAGTATTTGTCAAAATTGCATACCCCAATGACTGAATTTTCAAAGGTATTTCATTAAAAGAAGTAGTTTTATTTGAGAGACAGATTATGAGAGTATGGAACAGGAATTTCATTGGCGGTGGAAAATTACCTTTAAACATAGTTGCCTGATTCAACTCTCCATCATAACCTCTCCCCATCAAGTATGTTTGAATCTCATTTTTCGGCAAAGAGGTCTTACCTGGCAAGTCGTTTACCTCAAATGTTGTTGATATAGTACTGGGGGTAATAGCAACCGATTCACCTCCGACTTTTGAAGTTATACTTACGGCCACATTGTTTTGTTCTTCAATATTCGCATTAGCCCAAAAATCGCGAAGCGTCTCTTGGAAAATGGGTGCGTCGGCGGTAAGAATGACCTTATATTTTGATGATGTAAGAACATCAATCATCGAATGATAGAGAGTATTGTTCTCGGTTTTCTCAAAAATAGCAGGGTAGTTATGCGATTTTTTCATCACCAAAGTCATGATCGGAATTGAAAGTTGCGAGAGGTTGACGAAGAAGTGTTGAAGAAGAAGGTGGAAACCGCTCTACTGAATTTTAAACTCCAGATGAAAGTCAAACCTCTGTTTGGGGATGAAACAGCGGTTTATAAAGTGAAAAGGTGAATGCTGACGTGTCAGAAGTTAGAAAGATCTGATGGCTAACATCTATCCACGTCACAACCTCTGCTCTGATAATGGATGACAGTTGTTGCGAAAACCACTGTTGGCCAACAACAGATGTTAGCCAACACTAGTAACTCAGCAGTCCTCAGATTAAACAGAACCTATGAGAACAAACAATACCCTTCAGCAATATTTGGAAACCACTGTTGGGCAACAACAGATCTTATACAACAATAGTATGTTAGCAGTCCTTTCAACAGACTTTTAATATAAACGAATAAATTGATATTAAATATCAGTGGCCATTTAATGCAAAACATTTAAAAAATAAATTTTCATGGGAGAACTATAAAATTAAATATCAAGAAACTGAAAGAACTTTGAATTTTAAACCTCTGCCATAAAAAATATAAAAAAAAAACTCTTCATTTAAAGACCAACAATAATCTACATGGCAAACAAAGGCTACTACCACTTCATCGGACACAAATGTTGTAAACAGTGGTAAATCAACAGTTGAGCAATAGCAGATGTTCAGAACTGTTGAGTAGTGGTAAATCAACAGCGGTAAAAAATCTCTTCATTTAAAGACGTTGAGCAATAACAGATGTTCAGAACTTCTATTGTTGTTGATCATTGACAATTCTTCGGAAACTGTTGTTGGGAATAACAGATGTTCGCACCAGTAGCAACTCAACAGTCGTTACAAAAAACAGGAATTGTTGAGCAATAACAGTTGAGCAATAACAGATGTTCAGAACTGTTGAGCAGTGGTAAATCAACAGCGGTAAAAAATCTCTTCATTTAAAGACGTTGAGCAATAACAGATGTTCAGAACTTCTATTGCTGTTGATCATTGACAATTCTTCGGAAACTGTTGTTGGGAATAACAGATGTTCGCACAAGTAACAACTCAACAGTCGTTACAAAAAACAGGAATTGTTGAGCAATAACAGATGTTCAGAACTGTTGAGCAGTGGTAAATCAACAGCGGTAAAAAATCTCTTCATTTAAAGACGTTGAGCAATAACAGATGTTCAGAACTTCTATTGCTGTTGATCATTGACAATTATTCGGAAACTGCTGTTGGGAATAACAGACGTTCGCACCACTAGCAACTCAACAGTCATTACAAAAAACAAGAATTGTTGAGCAATAACAGATGTTCAGAACTGTTGAGCAGTGGTAAATCAACAGCGGTAAAAAACCTCTTCATTTAAAGACGTTGAGCAATAACAGATGTTCAGAACTTCTATTGTGTTAATCATTGACAATTCTTTGGAAACTGCTGTTGGGAATAACACATGTTCGCACCAGTAGCAACTCAACAGTCGTTACAAAAAACAGGAATTGTTGAGCAATAACAGTTGAGCAATAACAGATGTTCAAAACTGTTGAGCAGTGGTAAATCAACAGCGGTAAAAAAAACCTCTTCATTTAAAGACGTTGAGCAATAACAGATGTTCAGAACTTCTATTGTGTTAATCATTGACAATTCTTTGGAAACTGCTGTTGAGAATAACAGATGTTCGCACCAGTAGCAACTCAACAGTCGTTACAAAAAAACAGGAATTATGAGAACAGACAATACCTTTAAACAGTGGATAAATCTTTTGCCAGACATCTGTTTTAAAAACAGATGTTTTCAACAGACTTTTATCGATTTTTGTCTATTTTTTAAGAATGTTCAGAACTTCTATTGTCTTTTGAAACTGCTGTTGGGGATAACAGATGCTGGCAACAATAGCAACTCATCATTTACAATAGCAGGTATCAACACTAACAACTGTTGATGCTCAAATCAGTAAAAATAGAATCCTCTACAAAGATTAATAGAATTAAAATTTACATATCACATATGACGATAGATCAACAATTACATTAAGAACTGAACAACGAAATTTAATAATCTTCAGCTCTTGAACAGTAGCCCTATCCTCATATACTTGATCCTCAACTTCCTTGATAAAGCGATACTTTAAATCATAAGAACCTACAGAAGGATATGATGACATTTTTAACTTCTATATTTCTTCAACTCTGATGTAAAAGAAGGATATAATGGTAGTAAAACGTGATGAAAAGCTTCTGCACTGTTTTTGAATTCCGAAGTGCAGAAAGACATCACCAAAACACATCTTCAGCTCTTCAACAGTAGCCCTATCCTCATATACTTGATCCTCAACTTGCTTGATAAACCGATACTTTAAATCATAAGAACCTACAGAAGGGTATGATCACATTTTTAACTCTTGAATGTGGAGCAAAATTCATATATGTTATTTAACTTGTATATTTCTTCAAGTCTCATGTAAAAGAAGGATATAATAATCGTAGCAAAAAGTTAAATATCAATAAACCGAAAGAACAAAAAAACGGTGTTCTCATAATTACCATTAACTTCTTCATTTATCATAAAGAAGTACTCCACTTTATGCACTTCAGACTTCAAAAACAGTGCAGAAGAACTCCCCACTGCTCGCTCGGAAAAAAAAGCTGAAATATATCAACACCTTAAAATAAATATTATCAACATATATCAACAGTTTAAAAGAATCCACAAACCTAAAATAACCCGCAACTGATTGTTTGAATTTTAAACAACTCTGATTAGGCTGAAATATAAACAGAGAATTAGAACAAATCAGTTCAAATTTTAAGATTCAAAATCAGAGAAAAAAAAATACCCTCAACGATGTTGCAACAATGATGTTGGAAAAATTTCGTGAAGTACAAAAAGCTGTAATCGCAGATGAACAGACTGAATATGCAAAGCCGAGGTCAAAGGTGAGTGTGTGAAACCGAGCTTCCATGAAACAACGATGTTGGAACAATGATATTGGAACAAAGAACTGTATATGAAGATTAACCGGCTCAATCATGAGAGCTATGCATTTGAGTAAGAGAGATATGATCGCAAATATAAAGGAGAGAGATAAATTGAAATTTGAATGTGGAGCCAGATAATTATATCTTATTTATAGGATTAGAATTAGAATACAGATGGTTTGAATTTTGAATTTTGAATGTGGAGCCAGAATTTTGAATTTAATAGGATTAGAATTAGAATAAACATCGGTACTTTGAATAAGGGCAGACCTTTGAGTATAAGACATTATACAAATGGGCAGACCTTTGAAAAGTTGGATGTGGGCCAACTTTGAATTTTAAAGTGTTTTAATATTAGGCATTATGATGTAATAATGACATAAGAAAAGCCTTGTTGGACATGCTCTCCTGCTGACACATCAGCTTTTCTTATGTCACTTGGATTTCTCCTTTTATAGAAAGTATAAATTATAGTTTACTATTCAAAGAAAAGAATAATTGAATGGATGTGTTATTTTGTAAAAGGGTGAAACTGCGTGAAATGGTGTCTTAATACATGAAAGAGTGTGTGAAATGGTGTCTTAATACATAAAAGGGTGCGCAAAAGGGTGGCTTAATACATGAAAGGGTGTGTTGTATTTTATACAACGGATTATTATATTTTTGGTTTCCTTTTTTTGTATATAATTTACCTATAGTCTTAAAGTACAAAGTCGGTGGCTACGGCCACCGACAAAGCATTCGAAATTACCATTTTGTCCTATAATGCTCTTCTTCTTAATTCAATTCTGTTTTTGTTTTATTTGTTTAGGCAAAATAGGTCTCACAACTTTCGCCACTGCTTGACCATTTCAACGGTGGTTTCACGTGTCACGGCCGCCGCTTAATCAATCCGCCGTAACCTTTTCAAGAGCTTCCGATCTGGATCCGAGGCATGAGCATGCAGATGGGGATAGGTCGTAGACGCATGCCGAAACCCTATGTCGGAAAGCCGATTCGGAGCCTGAGGTGCATACGACGACATCTTCTCATCCACACAGCTCGAATTCTGATGCCAGATTTCAGAACCACTCCTACATCCCCTGAGACGGTTTCGATTGGCTTGTCGGAGATGCGATTCCGACCCGGGTTGACTCCTGTTGTTGATAGCTGTCATCACAGCGACCTTTTTCGTCGAAGGTGGTTACGTAGACGAAGGGGTGGTGGCAACGGTTCTTAGGGGTGGGGTGAACTATAGAGAGAGAGAGAGAAAGTGTGAGTTTGGGCCAGTGGGATTAAAATTTAAGATATTAGAAAAGGAAATGAGAAAGTTAAAACGTGATTCAAAATTCTTTTCACATCCGTGAATTTTTTTTTTTTTTTTGAACTGCAATTAACTTTAACTATATATTGATATAGCAAAAAAACAGCAAGGAGTTGCAGATACACACAAAACAAAACAAGTTATACAAATAAATAAATGTCAAAATCTTGCCAACGTAAATATTTACTTCTAATTGTGGGGATTCTAATTAAAAAATATGAATAAGCTACTCTTTCTTTTTTGATCATTTATTTGATTTAACAAATAACGTTAACTTAATTTGTAAAATTTTATGACCGTCTCTTTTGTGAAATAATTTTCTACGTAAATCATCTTTGAAACTCTAAAATTATGTTGTTTATAAGCGTTTAAAGCTTTGGGATATATTACAATATTGGTATCATAACGCTTCTGGCTGAACAACATAGCATAGTATCAGTTCTATCCAAATCATTACCGATATTCGTCTTTATATATTTCGATTGATGTAAACATGTGTCGACACTCTTTTGTATATTACACGCTTTTCTTTTTGGATTCTCTCTTACTGCAACACTGAGTGTTGGTACCATAAAGAAACGAAATAATAACGGGCAACCTCTTTTTGGATACAACTTGGATTATACATATATTTATTTATTATATTCTATTCTCTTAAAATAGAAATCACCGAACACTACATTATCTTACAAAATAAAAATCTGCATTAATTACTAATAATTGCAACATATGTTTGACAAGGGAACTTCTAATTCCATAATTCAGAGGCGGCGTATAAAAAATATAATTTTCATATGGATTACAACTATTTATATACGACTTAGTATACAAGATATTCCGTATTTTTTTATATTTCAAAATACCCATATTCTATTCTATACTCTCTTAAAATGACAAGGGAACTTCTAATTCCATAATTCAGAGGCGGCGTATAAAAAAATATAATTTTCATATGGATTACAACTATTTATATACGACTTAGTATACAAGATATTCCGTATTTTTTTATATTTCAAAATACCCATATTCTATTCTATACTCTCTTAAAATAGAAAATCTGTGGCAAAAGCCACCGACCACTACTAAGTTATATAATTTACATTTCTGTTACACACTCAAATGTATTCCTATAATAGTTGGTTGTGTGCTTTGGTTGAGTGTTGGAATGACCTATGTTCGATCCATGTTGTTTGCAAATAATTTTCTTATTTCTTTTTTTTCCACCGCCCACCACTAAGTAATATAGTTTACATTTATAATAGTTGGTTGTCTGCTTTGGTTGAGTGTTGGAATGATCTATGTTCGATCCATGTTGTTTGCAAATATTTTTTTTTCCTTTTTGAATTTCATTATAAATTTTTATGTTAAACTACTTTCTTTAAACTATATTACGTATCGTTCCTTTACGTTAAAAAAACTATTTTAACGTACATCTTGGTATAAATTTGAGTTTTCTACGTTTCGATGTAAACATTTTTAATAAAAATCGAGTGGGGTTAAATATAATACCTTTCCGTTAAAAAAATCATTTTACGTGCGTATTTTTACGTTCCTGTCGGTCTAAATTCGAGTTATTCTACATTTCGGCGTAAATTTTTTGGAAAACAAGTCACGTAAAATATAATATGTTTTTATACTTATTTTATGATTGTTAATTGCTTCGTAAATTTTGTTCTTAATCGAGTGAAATTTAATTGTGGTTTTTTCCTTTTTTAAAAGCTCTAATTAATATCTTTTTGTTACACGTATTTGTTTTTCCTCTATACCCGCTATGTTTTCTATGTATGAGTCGAGTCACCTATAATACGTTATAATTGTACGGTATACATTCGATTTATTTTACTTGACTTTACATTTTTATCCAATCGCAATGCTTATGTGGGTTACATTAAGTTTAATCGGATACGTCGAAACACACGTTTTTGTGTGGTTCACGCAACACATAACATTTGAACTAATTCATTCGATTTTTACGATATTTGAAATGTGCGATGTACCCGCGCCGCAACGCGCGCGGGCAATATTACTAGTTGTGTCTTATGTTATAACTGAAAGGTTGTGACTTTTTGTAAACCTTTGTGTCTTAAGTTACTTTTCGTATACATATATATATATATATATAATATGTATCAAACAAAGGGGTATGTATGTGTGTTTTTTTTAGAGTCGCAACTTTTCATTCTACAGAGGCAACCCAAACAAAAGGGTATGTATGTGTGGTTTCTTAAAAGTTGACACTTTTGTAGGCAACCCAAACAAAAAGGTATGTATATGTGGTTTTTTACAAGTCACCACTTTTCATTCTAATTATATAAAGGTATAATGTATAAATATAAATAGCAGGTGCATCAATTCTTGACAATAATCTGAAACACAATGTGAAAAGTTTTAGAATGTGAGATTGTTAGCATGGCTCGTTTAATACATATGATGTGTTTGGGGTTGATTTGTCTTGTTTCATAAGTGAGTCACCTCTTTTATTTCACCCATCAATCAAATACACCCCATCCTCACATTTAAGTCCAAGAGTCACATTTCTAAACTTTGATCATACGGTAAAGGTTATCCAAACAAACTATTCTCAATGCCTACCCTAAGGGTTGGCGGTGATGTTACCGCAAGGATTGAAACCCTAAGGTGTCCCGTCCCCCCTTATCTATGTGTCGATATACACTTTTTTGAAATTGAATTGTCAATCATAATGTACGATTATCCATACACAAACATATTATTTTTTATTATATATTTTGTTTTTAACTTTTAACACACAATGTTTTATAACATTTTGAGTATGTCTCTCGATGTACTTATTTGTATATACATCTTCATATAAATCTTACTTAAAATCGTTTCGACATCAACCGGTATCAATGTTATTGGAATCAGTGTCGGTTTATATTTTTATGGTTTATTATCTCTTTTGATTGTTATAGTAAGTGTCAGGTATCATAACGTACACTGAATTCCCGCACGGGTAGTATGGGGTAACTTGCTACTTTGAACCATTGAAATGTTAATTTTCTATATTAAGTTAGTTGACAATGTGGGCCTTCGGGTGGTGGCTTTCTGGAATGGTGGCGAGTCGTGTCATAGGTGGTCTTTTACCGTTGGATTTATCTGGGTGATCGTACGTTTATTGGTCGTTAAAAAAAGTTCGTTTGACATTTGATTTGTTGACCCCCTAGTCGTCTATTTCTTTGACACAATTGAAACGTATAACTAACTCACTTGACCTCTTTTCTTTTGACCGTTCCATTATAAGTCTTTTACATTAAATGTATCCGCATGTTGAACCAAAAAACGTTGTCGAGCCAAAAGTGTACCGTGCATAATGGTTCTTGATTAAAACAAAATAAAAATTTCTTGTTAGGCGGGTTATGTTAGTATCAGGCCGTGAAAACTCTTTTCTTATTCGGATTCATATGTCTAATATGATTTTTGAGTTAACTTGTAAACATAACCCAACTTATAGAAATTATAATAATGGTTAAAGAGTGACGGAACATATAACAAAACACTTTTCCATATTTTGTTTAAAAAAAAACTTTTTTTTACCAACCACACATTGATATGTGGCACACTCATAAGCTTCTCTTTATTGTTTTCAAACTTTTAAAATATACAATTTTGTAAAATTTTGAATATACTACCACGACATGCTTGTTTTTATCTACATTTTAATATAAATTTCGTTTAAAACCGAGTTCTGCATGATGATGTACAAGTTAGCAAAGCTCAAATGTACGAGTCGTTAAAAATAATGTTTAAACAACTATTTCTCCTTTCTTTTTTACACTTACACTTTTACTTTTTATGAGCATGTTTTTTTCTTCTTATTTGTCATAAGTAGACTGAATGTTGTGGCGGATTTGTCATAAGTAACGGGTGGGTTAATGTAAATGTTTTTTTTATATAAAATTTCAAGAACGTTATTTTTTTTGCGGTTTCACGTGTCAGCAACGAGTGATGGTATAACAATAATTGTAAGTGTTGGCACCCTTTAGTGTTTTAAAGTTCGTTTTTTACAAGATGTTAAGCCTATGCTACAATTATTTAATGCAACCATTACAAATTTAAAACACCGTTGCAACGTCCGAGTAACATTACCACCTATCTTTAAATGGTCTAGGTGTTTTACGCTTCGTATGTGCACTCAACATTTAATTTTGATTATTAAAGTACATAACATTATTGATAGAATTATGGACCCGGGGGGTGGGGGGGTGGGGGGGACCCTCCACATCGGCTCCCCGACCACCTCCCCACCTGTCTTACAATTGCTAAAAGTCAAACATATACTTATTCGTATCGAAGATATCAATTTTAACCTAGACATGAGACTGAAGGGAGTGGGGCAACCTTTAGAGGGGGCGTCTTGCGACACGTGGCGCCACGTCAGATCAGAGGATTTTGAGCAAAAAAGGGGGCGTGGTGTTTGGGACAACTCAAGATGCCAAAGAAAGATGTGATTGGTTGTTTGAAAAGTTAAGGTTTTTTGATTGGTTGTTTGAAAAGTTGGTTTTGAAAAGTTGTTTGAAAAGTTGGTTTGGGGCGTTCTCTGGAAGACGGGCAGGCCAAAATTTTGAAGGAGGTTGCCATAGGGGGTGGTGTAGCAGGCGACTTGGGGGCGACTTGGGGTGGGAGTCGCCCCACTCCCCATAGTCTGACCAACATGTTTATAATAATGTAACATGGACACATTATGTGTAACCCGTTTATCTAAATCTGTCAAACGGAGTTGGATTGCTGTTTCTTAAATAAGTTTAAATCAACTTGTAAACGAGTTAAAACGTCATTTATGTAATTATGTTGTATAATAAACTTGAAAATAATCGTAAAACGAGTGACAGTTTAATCTTATAACTTATATTTTAAAATTAGAGTTAAGTTCACGTACAAAGTGTCTTATCGTACAAAACGTACGAAAGGCATGAAAAAGCCAAAAAAAATACGGTGGCATTTTTCGTAATTATTTACTCGTAGAGTAATTATCAAAATTACTCTACAAATGATCTTGTAGGATAATTTTGATCTTGTAGAGTAATTTTGTAAAATGTTCTTGTAGGGTAATTTTGATCTTGTAAAGTATCATAATTACTCTACAAATAATCTTGTATGGTAATTTTGATCTTGTAAGGTAATTTTATAAAGTATCATAATTACTCTACAAATAATTTTTTAGAGTAATTTTGATACACTTATAGAGTAATTTTGATAATAACCATACAATATCAAAATTACTCTATAAGATACACTTGTAGAGTAATTTTGATAATTACCCTACAGGATCAAAATTACCCTACAAGAATATTTTACAAAATTACTCTACAAGATCAAAATTACCTTACAAGATCATTTGTAGAGTAATTTTGATAATTACTCTACGAGTAAATAATTACGAAAGTACCACCGTGTTTTTTTTTTTTTTTACATTTTCACACTATTCATACGTTTTGTACGATAAGGATATTTGTATTTGATTTTTTTCTTTAAAATTATAACTTTCAACTCTCAATGTTCTGATCCATTTATTTACAACCTAACCCCTACACGCTCATTTTTATCATCTTTAATTATAAGGTTTTTTGTTCTTTATATTTTCACTCATTTTTAATTATAAGGTTTTTTGTTCTTTATATTTTCAAAACAATGTAACAGAAAGTCCAACTATTTTGTAAGTAGGGTGAAAAAAATTTAAGTCCATTATATGTTTGTAAAGTATATATACCATACTAATTGACCCTATATATTAAAAAGTGAATCAAATGAACAGTAAACTATAAATATAATAAAATATTATATACAGTTTTTTATAGTTTTATTATCTTAATATTATAATAATTGACCCTATATATTAAAAAGTGAATCAAATGAAGAGTAAACTATAAATATAATAAAATATTATATACAGTTTTTTTATAGTTTTATTATCGTAATATTATATTATATTATATTATATTATATAATAATAATATAATATTAAAAAGTGAATCAAATGAACAGTAAACTATAAATATAATAAAATATTATACACAGTTTTTTTATAGTTTTATTATCTTAATATTATAATAATTGTTATCTCCTTTTTAAGTCTGATCAGTTTGGTGTTAACCAGTACTTGTATCGAAAATACCGGTTCGCTATCGGTACATGAAGGTAAAAACCAGCACCAGCCTGGTACATAAAACGCCAAAAGTCGGCACCGGATTGAGTTTGATAATCTTTTAGTTCGAGAAATTTGGTACTGCTACCCAGTACCATTTGCTCATCCCTGATCACGGGTACCGTACGAACACCAACGGTATCGTACAACTTTTTTTTAGTTTTAGGGGTAGGGATGAGCTAGGTGCCAACTGATACCGAATCGGTATTGGTACCGAAAATACCGGTTACGGTATCGGTATATGAAGGTAAAAACCGGAAGCGAACCGGTACTAGGAACGCTAAACGTCAGTACCGAACTGGTACTTAGGATCTTTCTGTTCAGGAAATGGTACCCATTACTATTTGCTCATCTCTGACTACGGGCTTCTACCGAACAACATCATTACCATACAACTTTTTTAGTTGGTTTTCTTTCGGTTATTTTTTAGTGTTTTTTTTATACATTTTCTTTTTATTCTCGTCAGCGATTTCGTGTGCAACGCGCTCGTAGTGATTTCAAACACATATAAACACGGACTAAATAACAAAATAAGTTCGCCGCAACGCGGCGACGGTTTTTATAACCAGTTTTCTTTAAAACACAAATATTGATAAAAACCAAAGAGTAATAGGGATAAACTGAATTCTCATAATTCATTCTAATCAACATTACAATATATAGAGATGAATATAACTGTAAACCCTAAAGCCCATAAGTAATGGGTTGGGCCTAAAATGTTTGGTTTATAACACTCCCCCTCAGACATTTAGAATTATGCGCAGTTTAACAACATACTCCAGGATGATGTTAAATAGGTACTTCAGGACCTGAATTAATAAACTGATACTACTGGATCAGCTATGCTGCCTCATTAAAAACCTTACTAAGAAAACCCAGTGGGACAAAACTTAGTTAAGGGAAAAGAGTACAGCGTGTATAATTCTCCCCCTGAATTCAACAAACATCTTTCAATCTACGAAGACCGATCTTGTGTGATAGTTGCTCGAAACTGCTTCTTGGTAAAGATTTCGTGAACAGGTCAGCTAGATTTTCACTCGACTTAATCTGGCGAACATCAATTTCCCCTTCCTTTTGCAAGTCATATGTTGAGAAAAATTTTGGTGAGATGTGCTTTGTTCGATCACCCTTGATATAACCTTCTCTGATTTGAGCTATGCAAGCAGCATTGTCTTCATAAATAATTGTCAGCTCCTTCTTGATCTGTTCTAATCCGCATGTTTCTTGTATGTGATTAATCATTGATCTCAACCACACGCATTCTCGACCAGCATCATATAGTGCTATCAATTCGGCATGGTTTGATGATGTTGCTGTTAGTGTTTGCTTAGTTGACTTCCAAGAAATTGTTGTGCCACCGTATGTGAATACGTAACCTGTCTGAGATTTTGCTTTGTGAGGATCTGATAGATATCCGGCATCAGCATACCCAACAAGTTGGAACTTTTGATCTCTCTGATAGAAAAGACCTAAGTCTTGTGTCCCGCAAATATACCGGAATATATGTTTTATGCCATTCCAGTGTCTACGTGTTGGATTCGAACTGTATCTCGCTAGTACATGTACTGCAAATGCAATGTCAGGTCTTGTGTTATTTGCGAGATACATAAGGGCACCGATTGTCACGGCCCCCGACCCGGTTTGACCCGTTTCAGGAGCCGCGGGACAGAAATTCTGCGGTATTTATTTAATTGAGTTTAACAGCGGAAGTTTATTTAACAGGATCGTTTAAAGCTAAATTTTCCCGATTTATTTTATTTCACATTTCGGGATAAAACCCCGATAATTTACAATAGTATGATTTTTCTAGGAAATCGTTATGTTACAAAACTTATTTCTTTATTTTATAATGAGCCACTATCTTAAGCTTGAAATGCTCCCCAGCACTTTTCCTGAATTACAACAGATCACCTGAAACATGTTTGAAAAAGGTTTTGTCAGCGGGAAATACTGAGTGAATCATTCTATTTACTAAAATGACACATTTGTTATAATTTACAGTATTAAGAGCGATTACAATGTTTCTATTATCAAACCAACTACCCACGGTATTTGTCACTCGACCGAATCTGTGACTATGGTCATATCCCCCATTGGCTGCCCCAATGGTGACGATTATCAAGTAATGTATACAAAACCCCACATACCGGCTGTAACTTGGTGATTACAAAGACTTAATCCCCGTAATTATAACTTTAAAATAAACATGATTTTGTAAATAGATTTGATAAAAAGAGAGAATGACTCACATTGCTGATTTAATATGGTCAGAGTCTAATCTATGATTTAGCCTTGTTAACCTAATATAAATAACAATGCACACAAAACTGGGTTAGTAATCAATCCAGCAATTACGATAATTCACGAGATCAAATTCTCACAATGAATGACAAAATGCAATACTTCATCCATCGAATTAACGATGATCCGTTGAATTAACAACGAATGACAAAGTATAATACTTAATCCATCGAATTAACGATGATCCGTCAAATTAATGACGAACGATAAAGTATAACCCTAATGTGGGCGGCACTTAAACATTCATTGGATATATTGATCGTCGGATAAATGAATCGTAGCAGCGATTGTGCTAATACCCTGTTTTGTAGCAGAATTTCGATACCCGGGGGTGTAATTTCGGAATAACAGTACGTAATACAGTGTAATAGTGAGAATTATTTCGTCGTAAAGTGTTCAGATTTCGAATGCCAATGTCTGCTATTTATAGGTGAAATTTTACTAGCTTACGGACCGTAAGCTTATCAATGTTAAGGTCCGTATGACTGCTTACGGACCGTAAGGTTGATAGTGTTGCGGTCCCTAAGGAATCAAAGTAGGATATAGGGTAGCCACGACTGGGACTAGCTTAGCTGAGTTGACATACTTGAATTTCAGTTACTTGACAACGAATTAAGTGGATAATCGTCCACTAGGGTTTATCCCCCCTTGAGTTTTAGGGGCCCTAATCCTGATTCTGAAAATTCTGAAAATTTTAGGGTTTGTTCAGAATCACTTGGGTCTCTTAATTAGGATTTCCTTTTGGACTAATTAATATAATAATTATGACTTTTGATGAGAGTTGTTACATTCTCCCCACCTTAAGAAAAATCTCGTCCTCGAGATTTACTGGAATAAATGAGGATACTTTCGCTTCATTTCTGATTCCAGCTCCCAAGTGTATTCAGCTCCCCTCTTTGAGTCCCACTTTACTTTGACTAAAACTAGTCGTTTGTGTTTGAGAAACTTGATCTTTCGATCCTCCATTTGAAGAGGTTTCTCAACAAATTTCAACTTTTCGTTTACCTCTATGTCTTGAAGAGGTACTACTAGTGATTCATCTGATAAACATTTCTTGAGATTGGATACATGAAATACATTATGTACTCCAGATAATTCTTCTGGTAATTGTAAACGATAAGCTACTGGTCCTATACGTTGGATCACTGAAAATGGTCCTACGTATCTTGGACTTAGCTTTCCTTTCTTTCCGAATCTGACTACTCCTTTCCAAGGAGAAACTTTCAACAGTACTCTGTCTCCAACTTGGAATTCTAACGGCTTGCTTCTATTATCTGCATAATTCTTCTGGCGATCTCGAGTTGTCTTCAATCTTTCCTTGATTTGAGTAATCTTATCAGTTGTTTCTTGCACTATTTCAGGTCCTGATAATTGACTTTCTCCTATTTCTGCCCAACAAACGGGAGTTCTGCACTTTCTTCCATACAGTGCCTCGAATGGAGCAGTTTCAATACTTGAATGATAACTATTGTTATAGGAGAATTCAATTAATGGTAAGTGATCATCCCAACTTCCACCAAAGTCTATTACACAGGCTCGGAGCATGTCTTCTAGAGTTTGGATTGTCCTTTCACTTTGTCCATCTGTTTGTGGATGATATGCAGTGCTTAGGTTTAGTCGAGTTCCCATAGCTTGCTGGAAACTTTTCCAGAAATGGGAAGTAAAACGACTATCTCTATCCGAAACAATGGAGAGTGGAACTCCATGTAAGGATACAACTTCATCTACATACAATTTAGCCAGTCTTTCCATGCTAAAGGTTTCTTTCATAGGTAGAAAGTGAGCTGATTTGGTTAATCGATCCACAATTACCCAAATCGCATCATTACCTTTTCTGGTTTTGGGTAACTTAGTAACAAAATCCATTGTTATAAGTTCCCATTTCCACACTGGCATCTCTAACTGTTGTAGTAATCCTGAAGGTTTCTGATGTTCTGCCTTAACTTGTGAACAAGTAAGACATTTAGAAACATAGCTGGCTATGTCCTTTTTCATTCCTATCCACCAGAAGTTCTTCCTTAAGTCTTGGTACATCTTATTGTTTCCTGGGTGCATAGTGTACCTAGATTTATGAGCTTCTTCTAAAATCTTAGGTCTTAAGTCTCCCTGCTTAGGTACCCAAATTCTACTTTTGTGGAATCTCCAAATTCCATCAACTCCTTGTTCTAATTCCTTGATTCGTCCTTTCATTCCTTCAGCATCATCCTTGATTGCTGTAGTTTGAACCTTCTTCAATTGTTCCATTAAATCTATTTGTAGATTTAATCTGAGAGCACGAACCCGTCGTTGTTTCTCATAATACTTACGACTTAAGGCATCTGCAACTACATTTGCCTTTCCTTCGTGATACTGAATATCACAGTCGTAGTCGCTTAAGATTTCCATCCATCTCCTTTGCCTCATGTTTAACTCTTTCTGCCCAAATATATATCTTAAACTTTTGTGGTCGGTGTAGACAGTAAATTTACTTCCGTAAAGATAATGTCTCCAAATCTTAAGGGCAAAAATTACGGCTCCTAATTCTAAATCATGAGTCGTATAGTTTTCTTCGTGCTTTTTCAATTGCCTTGATGCGTACGCAATTACCTTCTTGCGTTGCATAAGCACACATCCAAATCCTAATTTTGAAGCATCACAATATACCTCAAAATCTTCAATTCCTTCTGGTAAGGCTAAGATTGGTGCATGGGTTAGTTTCTGCTTCAAAATTCTAAAAGCTTCTTCTTGTTTAGATCCCCATTCAAACTTAGTGGCTTTACAGGTTAACTTAGTTAATGGTACAGCTATCTTGGAAAAATCCTTAATAAACCGTCTATAATACCCAGCTAAACCTATAAAACTTCTTATTTCCATTGCTGTTTGTGGAACCTTCCATTTGGTAATTGCTTCTATCTTAGCAGGATCTACATGAATACCTTCATGGTTTACCATGTGTCCTAAGAATTGCACTTCTTGTAACCAAAATTCACATTTCGAGAATTTGGCGTACAACTTTTCTTTTCTTAACAAAGTTAAGAGAGCATGAAGATGTTCACAATGCTCTGTCTGACTTTTGGAATAAATAAGTATATCATCTATGAAGACAATTACAAATTTATCCAAATATGGTTTACAGATCCTATTCATCATGTCCATGAATGCTGCAGGCGCATTTGTTAATCCGAAGGGCATGACTGTAAACTCGTAATGACCATACCTAGTTCTGAAAGCAGTCTTAGGTATGTCTTCTTCTTGTACCTTTAATTGATGATATCCAGAGCGTAAATCTATCTTAGAAAAATATCTAGCCCCCTGAAGTTGATCAAAAAGATCATCAATCCTAGGTAATGGATATCGATTCTTAATTGTAACCTTATTCAATTCCCTATAATCGATACACATTCTCATTGAACCATCCTTTTTCTTCACAAACAACACTGGCGCTCCCCAAGGGGATGAGCTAGGTTGTATGAATCCTTTACTTAGTAATTCATCTAATTGCTTTTTCAGTTCTAACATTTCTGTGGTTTATCTCCTGTAATCCTAATCACTTCTCCGGTAGGTGATTGAATTTCTATGGAATTCTGATCACAAAGGATTCTAGCATGATTGGATACTAACCAATCCATTCCTAATACAACATCAAATTCAGCTAAATTCATCGGCAATAGCCTTGCAGAGAATTTATGTCCTAAAAGTTCTATGTTTCCTTCTTGCAAAACTTTATCTATTTTAACTGAATTTCCGTCTGCGGTTTCAACGGTAAAAATCTGCCTAGTATTGGTTAAAGGTAAACTAAGAGCTTGACAGAATGAAGTATTTATAAAACTTTGGTTTGCACCAGAGTCAAATAATACTTTTGCATACACGTTGTGAACTAAGAACGTACCCGCTATCACATCTGGAATAAGTTCTGCTTCTTGAGTAGTCAGCTGAAATGCCCTGGCATTTTTCTTAGTAGTTCCTTCGGTCGTCTTGGGTTTGTTATCTACTGGTTTAACCAATTTAGGACATTCTGTTTTATAATGCCCCGCTTCTCCACAGTTAAAACAGATTACTGTTTTCTTTTTGCAATTCTCTTCACGATGTCCTACAGCTTTGCAAAAATTGCAAGTGATATCACATCTTCCATAATGCTTCTTTTTGCATTTCCTGCAGAATGACGGAGCTGGAGATTGCCCTGTTCCTTTTCTCTTGAAGCTGTTATTATTACCCACACGAAATCCTTGGGTAATTTTCTGAGCTAGTGCCTTTTTCCTATCTTCATCTCTTGTGCGTACCAATTCATCGGTTAGAGTGTTAGATAATTCTACCGCATCATCAATAGTGCGAGGTCTCGCAGCTTTAACAATGTTGCGGATTTCGCTAATTAGCCCCCAAATATAGCGAGAAATAAGTACTGGTTCTGGCGAAGCCAGTGTTGGTACCACTCTAGCATATTCAAAGAATGTCGAGGTATAACCGCGACAATCCACACTCATCATCCGATGATTTAGAAACTTATTCGCCATCTGTTCTTTCTCATACTCAGGACAGAATTTTCTTTCCACCAAACCCTTAAATTCTTCCCAAGTCATAGCATAAGCTATTACTCTTCCTTTTGATTGTAACACAGTGTTCCACCACTCGAGTGCTCCTTCTTTGAACAGATTGGATGAATACATGACCTGGTCCTCTTTACCACATTTACTTATTGCAATGACTGCTTCGGTTTTCTCTAACCAACGCAGTGATGCAGTTGCTCCATCATTGCCTGCAAATTCTGTGGGTTTACAAGCAAGGAATTCTTTGAAAGTGCAACCAGGCGTTGCAGTTTTCATTTTCTTAGGTAATGGAGCTTGATGTGGTTCCCTATTATGATTAACATGATTATTGCCCCCATTTACACTATTACTGAAGTTATCTTCAGTAATCTGTTTACTAGGAACAATTTGTTGCGGTTCGATCGGATTCTTTATAGCAGCAACGAATGCTGGAATAGCATTGGCTATCCCTTGAGCAACAATGTTTTCGATATCTTGCCGAGTCATATATTGATCTCCTGGATGTTGCTCAGACTGATTAACTTCATTTATAGGTTCATTACCACTGTTTGCCATCTGATAATGTATATATAAATTTTAATAGTAATTGATAAATAATTTATATACAAACAATCAGAAAATTTTATATAATACAGATATAGTCAAAACAATCGATTTCTCGATTTCATTTTATATCTATCATAGTATGCATCATTACTCACAGATATCATACAGAGTTTTATTGGTTATTTACAGACTAACTTTATTATTACTATTATACAACTACCATTTTATCATCGTACTATCTCTCGTCACTTGCTGTTCTAAAAACGCATTTCCCTCTCATCGTACTTCCAAGCAATCTGTCCCCCTATTTCCCTGATTCTAGTTCCAGCATCGAACAACTCTTCACCAAAGTGGCGAAGTTCAGCCATGTTTTCATTGCTCATGGGTGGATTAGGTAATGGTTCTGGATCGAATTGTGGAAGAAAAGAGTAAGGATCGTTGACAATATTTTGAAATTGCCAATCGTTCGTCCACCATTCGTCCATTCCTATGGGTTGGGAGTGGACTATTAGGTCTGGAATTGCTGGTTCCCAATTCATAGGGAGTTGGTTTTCAAGAGGATAATTATAAATATTATTATTACTATTATTATTATTATTATTATTATTATTATTATTATTGACAGGCTGAATGGTTTCACAGCTTGCCAATAGGAAATCTATCTCTTCTTGAAAGGTCCTTCCCTGGTTTTGATTGGAGCTCTCTCCGATTTCTATCTGAGTTGGTCTAGAGCCTTGCCCAACTTCCATTTCTATGTCTTTAGAGTATTCCTCAAACTGCCTTTCCATTTGCATAGAATCTTCTTTGGCTTCAGTCTCTATCTGTATTCCTATCTCCTTAACCTCTTCCTTGTCTTTAGTTTTTATCTCCTGTAGTCTAGGACTTTTCCTGGTTACAATTTCCTGTTGTTTAGAACTCTCTCCGGTTATAATTTCTTTTCCCTTTTTCAAAGGATTGTTTATTTTGGGAAGTTTTGTGGCTGGCTTTTTCTTACGTATACGACTTCCCCACACGTAATTCTTCTTTTTCTTTCGTTTTGGCTTGTTCAAAGGTGGAACCTTGAATTCTACCGGTTGTTCTATATCGGGAAAGTAGCTAGTATATTCTTTGGAAGCTTCAATATTCACTGGATAAAGATTAAGGTTCTGAAAAGCTTCAGATATCCCATTCATGCTGATGTAGCATATATGCAAAATGCATAAAATACTAAGTTAAAATTTACAAATAACCTTTTAATTTATTACATATTGTGTACTAATTTATTACAAAGATAACTGGAAAACACACTTAAAGTTTCAAGTTTTATTTATTGCACAGGGCTTCTAGATTATAAGGGTAAGGTGCTAAAACTTTAAAGTATTTAAAGATTTATATTTTCTGCTACTGTGGCTAGCATATATAAGTTTGTCCATTTCTCATCTAGCTTATCTTCCCAAGGTGATTTGTCAATTAATTCCTGGGTTTCTCTTTTAATCCTCTTTTCTCGGAGTTTCTCTTTACTTTTCTTAAGAATCATCTCCCTCCTTCTAGGAGAAAGTGTTTATTCATAATGTGCCTTTCGCACAAATATTCCTTCTTCAGGAATTTCAGCCTGATTCGAGGATTTGGTTCGGGATGAACTTCCCTTCTCGTTGGATGATTTATCTAATTTAAGATAGATACTTGACAGCTTTTTCTTACCCATACTGTAACTAACAAATAATCAAATAATCAGTTACAAATAATCACATAATAGTAATCAGGAAAAATTAAGTATTTCTAAATACTTAATTAGCTTAACTCAGTGGCTCTGATACCACCTTATTTCTGTCACGGCCCCCGACCCGGTTTGACCCGTTTCAGGAGCCGCGGGACAGAAATTCTGCGGTATTTATTTAATTGAGTTTAACAGCGGAAGTTTATTTAACAGGATCGTTTAAAGCTAAATTTTCCCGATTTATTTTATTTCACATTTCGGGATAAAACCCCGATAATTTACAATAGTATGATTTTTCTAGGAAATCGTTATGTTACAAAACTTATTTCTTTATTTTATAATGAGCCACTATCTTAAGCTTGAAATGCTCCCCAGCACTTTTCCTGAATTACAACAGATCACCTGAAACATGTTTGAAAAAGGTTTTGTCAGCGGGAAATACTGAGTGAATCATTCTATTTACTAAAATGACACATTTGTTATAATTTACAGTATTAAGAGCGATTACAATGTTTCTATTATCAAACCAACTACCCACGGTATTTGTCACTCGACCGAATCTGTGACTATGGTCATATCCCCCATTGGCTGCCCCAATGGTGACGATTATCAAGTAATGTATACAAAACCCCACATACCGGCTGTAACTTGGTGATTACAAAGACTTAATCCCCGTAATTATAACTTTAAAATAAACATGATTTTGTAAATAGATTTGATAAAAAGAGAGAATGACTCACATTGCTGATTTAATATGGTCAGAGTCTAATCTATGATTTAGCCTTGTTAACCTAATATAAATAACAATGCACACAAAACTGGGTTAGTAATCAATCCAGCAATTACGATAATTCACGAGATCAAATTCTCACAATGAATGACAAAATGCAATACTTCATCCATCGAATTAACGATGATCCGTTGAATTAACAACGAATGACAAAGTATAATACTTAATCCATCGAATTAACGATGATCCGTCAAATTAATGACGAACGATAAAGTATAACCCTAATGTGGGCGGCACTTAAACATTCATTGGATATATTGATCGTCGGATAAATGAATCGTAGCAGCGATTGTGCTAATACCCTGTTTTGTAGCAGAATTTCGATACCCGGGGGTGTAATTTCGGAATAACAGTACGTAATACAGTGTAATAGTGAGAATTATTTCGTCGTAAAGTGTTCAGATTTCGAATGCCAATGTCTGCTATTTATAGGTGAAATTTTACTAGCTTACGGACCGTAAGCTTATCAATGTTAAGGTCCGTATGACTGCTTACGGACCGTAAGGTTGATAGTGTTGCGGTCCGTAAGGAATCAAAGTAGGCTATAGGGTAGCCACGACTGGGACTAGCTTAGCTGAGTTGACATACTTGAATTTCAGTTACTTGACAACGAATTAAGTGGATAATCGTCCACTAGGGTTTATCCCCCCTTGAGTTTTAGGGGCCCTAATCCTGATTCTGAAAATTCTGAAAATTTTAGGGTTTGTTCAGAATCACTTGGGTCTCTTAATTAGGATTTCCTTTTGGACTAATTAATATAATAATTATGACTTTTGATGAGAGTTGTTACACCGATCGCGCTTAAGTACGGTACTTCTGGACCAAGTACTTCTTCGCCTTCTTCTTGAGGGCGATAAGGATCCTTGTGTGGATCTAGCGGTCGGACAACCATAGGTACGCTAAACGGACGTGCTTTATCCATATTGAAACGTACTAACATCTTCTGGATGTAGTTTGATTGATGGACAAATGTGCCATTGCACAGATACTCAAATTGTAGTCCGATGCATACTTTTGTCATACCAAGATCTTTCATCTCAAATTCCTTCTTTAATAACTGAGCAGCTTTCTCTATCTCTTCAGGAGATCCGATGATGTTGATATCGTCAACATAGAGTGCTATTATAATGAAATTTGAGAGTGATCGTTTTATAAAAACACATGGACTGATTACATCAGACTTGTATCCTTCCTTTTCGAGATATTTACTAAGTCGATTGTACCACATACGACCAGATTGTTTGAGATCATATAAAGATCTCTGGAGCTTTATAGAACACATATCTCGAGGTGTTGATATTAATGCCTCGGGCAATTTTAATCCATTAGGGATTTTCATGTAGATGTCATTTTCAAGCTTCCCGTATAAGTATGCGGTGACGACATCCATTAGTCTCATATGAAGTCCTTCAGAGATTGTAAGGCCGATTAGGAACCTGAGGGTTATCTGTCACACCCCGACTTTCCACGTGTCACCGGTGGGCCCGGTGGGGAGTATCGTGACGTGGTTGGCAACACAATAGTCAAACAACACAATTATATAAATGCACAGCGGAAGCAAAAGATAAATTATATATTACAATCCGAATTTTTAGAGTAATATCCAGTATTACAACGGAAAGTAAAGGATCCACAGGCGGATCTTAAAACATATCACTTGTTCAACAGACTTTAGACGCCTAGGCCTTTCAAGATTCTCTATTAGCGCCCTGAGCTTCCAGCCAATTATGTTCAGTACCTGTCACTTAACCTTTTTGGAAAATACGTCAGTTTTCACTGGTAAATACACTCAACCGACTCATTTGAAAAGAGTTTAAGAAAATTGGTTTGGATGCACTTGGCACAAAATATATTGACACTTTGATTAAAATGCACAGAGGCAAAATTAATCTTTTATACTTGGAACAATTATATTTATAACCTTGTATACAGATTTACATGTTCGTTGTACGTTCAGGGCCCGATGTAGAAACCGAGTCAAATTAACTGACACGCCACAAGTATAAGCCCACAAGAGAGTGAGATACCGTTTCCCTTTAAGCAACTTTCAGTGTATGCCTACACTCCGTGCTTAAGGCGTGGCCATTTTATAACACAATGATGTCAAGGATATCCAGGGCATGGTCATTAACCCCTAAAGGCTTTTATTTCAAACAATACAGATTAAACCGGGTTACCTCAATAATTTAATCACAATCCGATTAAACATTCAATACCCGACCAAGCGGTATCATTATACCGTATTCCAAGCCCGTATAGGGAAAATAAGTTAAGAGTATTTACCTGAGCTAGCTCCTGTCTTAAATAGCAAGAATCTAATAACTCAGTCGTATTCACTTAAGTAAGCGTAGGTACCATTTACCGAAATGCTCTAGTCTGGAATGATGGTATAAATAATTAATTAGAATGCTAACGGGTCTTTAATTAAGCCTAAGCTTAGACCGGTTAGTCTTAAGGAAATACGGGTCTTACGCACGATTAAGCGAAGACCGGAATAGAATGTGATTTAGACCCGACAAGTTTGGAGACTTGTATAATATGGGTAAACTAAACACATTCTGGATTTGGAGATAAAACCGATAAGGGTTGACCCGTTTCGGCTAATTTATGTAAACTTGTTACATAAACCGAACCGAACGCGTAATAAGCGTGACGGTTATGCATTAGAGCCATCTACAGGTTTCCTAAGTTAATTATGCCTCAAATATGTTGTGACATCAGTAAGATGTCTTTCATTATGCCCGAAACGAATTTAAACACAAACTATGCCCCGTAGGGGTAGTTTGGTCATTTTAAAGGTTGTAAGAGAGTTTAAATGTTTAACTGAGTTATAGGTCTGATGTAAACAGCAAACATACTCAATTTGATGAGTTATAACAGTAGGCTAAAGCATATATGTGAAATTTATCATCTTTAACCAAACTATGCCCCGTAGGGGTATTTTGGTAATTTCACATAAGCCGAAAAGCTCAAAAACGAAGTCTGAGTTAATCAACCTTTGCTTACTGTAAAAATATCATAATTTGCCTCATATATCAGTAGGTATCAACCCGGGTATGTTCAATATGATTTTAAAACATACTATGCGTTAAAAACGCTAAATAAGGCGATTAAAGGCCATTTCCGGGTTTGATACTTAAATCTGATATTTTTATATTTCCAGAGGGCTTAAAATAATTTATTTATAATATGTGATCAGTAGCAAAAGGTTTGGAGTCGTTTAGATAAGTAAAACTCATTTTATGGCCCGCAAGGGCAAAAAAAACCGACAATTACCGGATTAAGCCTACGACTACTAGTTATGCTCAGCCTAAAATTAATTAAAAATCTTTAAAAATCCCAAAATAATATATTACATCAGTGGGTACTAAGTTTGATACCAAAAAGTAGGCTTAACTAGGCTATACGCTAGTTACGCCGTTTTATTAACATAAAGCATTAATTTTGCGACAATGAGCATAACTCTTAATCTACAATTCAAACTGATGTCAAACTTTGCATACAAGTTTATATATCAGTAACTAAGGTTTCTACACTTTTACATTTCCAAAAATCACGTTTTAAGGCAATAAGGGCATAATGGTCAACATATGAGCAATTAACGGAATCATGCGTATTAATCGGATAACTAATGAACCGAGGTGTATAATCACAGAGGGTTATACTAGCATGTAACCTGGTCCAAATGAAGCTCTAAGGTATTTCTAAAACATGCCTATACGGGTCAGAACTGAAAGTCAAAGTGAAAGTCAAACTATGTGACTTTCGGTTCCGAACCGGGTCTAAACAGGAAATAGTCGGGTGGAACATGTTTAGACATGTTCTTACACTTATTATTAAGTTATAACAATGATCCAACAGGTTGTATATGATCTACAATGTTAATCATGCATAAATAGCATTTTAGGCTTCCTGTTGACTTTTTAAGAATAGGTTTGACCCGACTTTTGACCTGGTTAGAGTGGTGATCAGGGGAAACCCTTTTGAGGTTTTATTACCCACATAAATACCAAGCTATAACTACTTTTAATTCGAGATATTACTGAGCCATTTATAACTAATCTCGAAGTTTACCGTTAATTACGATATGTTGACTTTTAAGCTAATTACAAAGCAAAACTGAATTAGAGAAGGTTAGGCATACTTACTAGTGTTTAGTGGATGATTAGGAAGACTTGGATTCAGCTTGGAAGCTCCTCAAATGGCCAGAGATGAGTTTGAAATATGAATGATCTAGCGTTGCACCTTGTGTGCTTTATATAGTGTTCAAGGCACCACAATGTGTTGACATCTAAGTCTAGCACTAACCACAACAATCCCACAAGTGTCCTACATGTTCTAGGGGTGTTTTAGGGGCCAAATGAATGTGAAAAATCGATCAAAGTCGATTACAAGATCACCTAGCAAGCCCCTATCCAAGAAAAACAATTTCTGTTCAGATGTGGCCGTCGCGTAGCGCGACGGCAGGTGTCTTCAGGCTCGCGCTACGCGAGCACGTGTAGATCAGCCAAACATATTTTCTGTTATTTGCAGTTTAGTCCTTGGCCCTTCAAATCTTGTACAGACACTTGTTTATTGTGATATGGACCCTCAATATTGATCTATAAGGGCTTCAAGATATATACCCACTTCGTTAAGTCCCCGGGTAACTTTATTGTTACCCGAAAAGGCCTAACTTTTGACGTTGACACTTTAACCCCTCGCACACGAATTTGATCACAACTTTCTCATACGTTGACGAAACTTTATGAGATTTTAATCGTGTATTCTAGTGAGCATAATTAACCATTACAAAGCTTCGGGTTTGTCAAAAGGTCACTCAGAGGTATATCTTTAAACATGTTGACACATTTAACCCCTGTAATTTGTAATCTCTCACTTTCAGCTTCGTATGATCCATGAATTATTCGTTTGAAGGTATGAGCATCATGTAGGGTTAATGTATAATAAAATTATTCACTGTTGACCTTCAGAACTCGTATTTACACATACTTTCCATGATCGTCAACTTTAATCCTTTCCGAACATCCTTTCACGCGTTCAAGCATATGACACGTGTCAATACATTATAGGACGTGAATTTTCGAGGTGTTACATTATCGCATCCACTACAGGGGAATACGTGTAACAACCCTCGGTAAAACCAATATCCTCATAAATATTTTCGACACTCTAATATATTATAGAATGTCTCATTATGTCTTTAATTACACCCCGTATGTAAAAACCAAGCCCGAAATATGTTATAACATATAAAATAAATCTAAAACATGAAATATAGGGCTGAAGCGGGCCGCGTAGACCCACCCCAACAGTTCACGCGGGCGGTATCAGGGTCTAAACCTGATATCGTTAAATCCTTTAGTTCAGGCGGGCCGCGTAAGAGTCTTTGTTAGTTAACGCGGGCCGCGAGAGACTATGAAACGCGGAGACATCATGAGCTGACATGTGTCGACATCGTGGCGAGTCTAGTAGCTGACCCAGCTAAGCTATTCTGTTGACCAGGGTTGACGCGGGCTGCGTAACCCTGGCCTGTGTTTTACGCGGGCCGCGTGAGAGTCGAATATCAGCACTATATATAGAACTCATCAGTTTTCGTTTTCCGTCGCTCACAATCTCAATTCTCAATCACAATTTCTGTAGTAGGCTTATAATAGTCGGGTATTATACCCCTAATTAGCGAGGTTCTGCTCCGTTGTAAGTATTATAACCCTAGTTTCGTAACAGTTACACTGCCCGATTGATTTAGGGTTCCGTAACAACTGTCGTGGTTCTGCCCGACGTAGTTGTTGGAATGCCGTCTCGGGGAGGGTATCATTAATATTTTCAAAGGGTTATGGTACTAACCAATGTACATTTGTATAAATTATAGATTATATCCAGGAAACCCTTACGAAAAGCCTAAGACAGCAATGTGAGTTTATCCTCTTTTTGTTAACCTTTTTGGAATTATTTACAAAACCTTAATTGTTTACAATATGATTAAGCGGTGATTGAGTATTTGTAGTTCTTCAATTACTGCCGGTATTATGGGGTTTTGTATACAAAATTTATTACTACGAGTAGTAGTAAGTCAGGAATGACAGTACATTACCATTGGACAACGAGTTAGCCAATTGGGTAATTTGACCATAGCCATAGATCCGGTCGAGTGGCAAATACTGAATGAGTAATTGTGTAGAAATAAACAATGTGATCGCTCTCAATATTGTCTTAATTAATAAAATGTTTCTTGATTAAACTAGGATTCACTCACCAGTATTTCCGACTGACAAATGTTTTTAAAACGCGTTACAGGTAACACAATGTGAACAGCCAATTAATGAAAGCCAGCTAGAGAGCACTGAAGGCTTGGGAAAAATGTGGCTATAAAAGTTACCTAATAAACGATGTTTTAAATTCAATAAAATGGGGTTTGTCCCTATAAATGTATTGTAATAAGAAACTTGGGTTTTACCCATGTGATTATTAATATTAAATGAGGTGGTTTTACTCTGATAAACATTTCCTAACTACGGTCCTGATGTAAATTCCGCTGCGAGATTAATTAACCCTGATACCACCGAAACTCTGAGATCACGTCCGCCCGTTCCCGGGGATCAGGGATCGGGGATTGCGACAGAAGGTGGTATCAGAGCCTAGCCACTGGTCTGAGCCAAAGAAGTGTTCTGCTGACACTTAAAATTTAAATTTTGTGTTAGGAAATAAATTATGAAAATATATGCATAACTGTATTTATTTGTTATGTGTTATTTGACTATTTGTTAGTTTACAGTATGAGTGATCAAGGACCATCAGACATGAATCGTTTGTTGTCTGAATCACCTAAGAGTGAAGGTACTTCGTCACAGCCTGCCCTTTCTGGGTATTCTGCTGATCAGGAAGAAGGAGTGTTTGCTTTTAGAGCTCAGTCAGAAGAGCCATTCCCTAATAAGAAACGAGGATGGTTCAGTAAGGAAGCTTTTGCTCGTAGGAAGAGAATGCGAAAATTGCAACAGCAAAGAGTTCTAGCAGCTGCTAAGCGTAGAACAGATGCCCATACACAGGATATGCTTAATAGAAGCCTAGCTAATTTTCATATCCTAGCTACAACTGCTGCTGACCCGAGTCTGGAACAACTAGTAGCCCCACAACCACAAAACCCAGATCAACCCATGGAGATAGAAAATCAGGAAAACCAAGTGGAGATGCATGACTTTAACCCAGAAGAAATCCCTAGGGTACCTGCTCCAAACCCTCTAGATCCAAATTACGACCCCTGGTGGGACGATAATAGGGATTTTGTGCAACGTTACCCTATCCAGGAATATCCACCCATACAGAACATAGAAGCCTACCCAGATGGCCGACGAAGGAAATCAAGGAAATCTGAATAATGATAACCAGAGTAACATTAACGTGGTTAATGAGAATCCAAGCATCAATAACAATAACAATGGAAACCAAATGGATAATAGTGCTATCCAACACATAGTAGCACAGGGAATTATAGATGCAATGCCATTTATTCTTCAAACTGTTAAGGATGCTAATAATAAGAGTAAGCATAGCAGTAAGCGACCAAGTGAACCAGAAAGCATAGTCAAGGTAGCTAGACCTCAAACCATAGAAGAAGCTGTAGAACTAGCCAATACCTTGACTGATGAGTTAGTCCGTACCCGAGAAGAGGATCAAAAGAGGAACCTAACCCAGAAGTTGACCCAAGAATTTCGTTCTGGAAATTCTAACCTTGGGAAAAATATAGGTTCTACCTCTGCACCCTACTGTAGGTATTGCAAAAGAAAGCATTCAGGAAGATGCTCCATATATTGTAACTTTTGCAAAATATCGGGACACAAGGAAGAAAACTGCAGGAAGAAAGCTAACAGCAGGGTATGTTACAATTGCGGAGAACAAGGTCATATCAAGCTAAATTGTTCGAAATTAACTCCAGCTCCAGACAACAAGAATACTAAAAATGCTAGAGCATTTGTTCTGACTGCAGAAGAAGCCAAGATGATTCCGGATGTCATAGCTGGTACGTTTTTAGTTAATGATGTTTTTGCTAAAGTATTATTTGACTCTGGTGCAAACCAAAGTTTTATTAATACATCGTTTTGCAAATTTCTAAATCAATCATTAACTAAACTACCACAAGAATGCTTAGTAGAGACAGCTAATGGGGAAACTGTTAGAATTTCTGAAATCTTGCAGGCAGCAAGAATAGAAATTTTAAATCAGAAATTTATTGCAAATCTTTATCCCATGAATCTGGTAGGATTTGATGTTGTTTTAGGAATGGATTGGTTAATAGCCAATAAAGCCAGTATTTTATGTGATCAAAAGTTAATTCAAGTAAATTCACCAAAAGGTAAAACGATCACAATTAAAGGAGATAAACCTTCTAGGTTCACTAAATTTATCTCTGTGATGAAAACTGCAAGTTGTATGAGAAAAGGTTCTATAGTGTATTTGATTTCCATAATCACTAACACTAAAGGAAAGGATTTAAAAGATATTCCAGTAGTATCTCAGTTTTCAGATGTATTTCCAGAAGAATTGCCAGGGCAACCTCCAGACAGAGAAGTTGAATTCAGAATCCATTTAATACCAGGAACATCACCGATTGCCAAAGCACCTTATCGGTTGGCACCTGCAGAAATGCAGGAATTAAAGAAACAATTAGATGAATTATTGGAAAAGGGATTCATACAGCCAAGTTCGTCGCCATGGGGAGCGCCGATACTCTTTGTTAAAAAAAGGACGGATCAATGCGTATGTGCATTGATTACCGTGAATTAAACAAAGTCACGATTAAGAATCGGTATCCATTACCGAGAATCGATGATCTGTTTGATCAACTGCAAGGAGCTCGATTTTTCTCTAAAATCGATTTAAGGTCAGGATATCATCAATTAAAGGTACAGGAAGAGGACATTCCTAAAACCGCATTTAGAACAAGGTATGGTCATTATGAATTTACTGTCATGCCATTTGGTTTAACCAATGCCCCAGCTGCATTTATGGACATGATGAACCGAATATGTAAGCCATATTTGGATAAATTCATAATTGTTTTCATAGATGATATTCTAATTTACTCTAAGAGTAAAAAGGATCATGCAAAGCATTTGCACGCACTTTTAAGTTTATTAAGAAAGGAAAAGCTTTATGCTAAGTTTTCAAAGTGCGAGTTTTGGTTAGAACAGGTACAATTCCTTGGACATTTAGTCAATTATGAAGGAATTCATGTGGATCCAACCAAGATTGAGGCAATTACTAAATGGAAAACCCCTGAGTCACCACCCGAGGTTAGAAGTTTCTTAGGATTGGCCGGTTATTATAGAAGATTTATTAAAGATTTCTCTAGAATAGCCATTCCCTTAACTAAGTTAACTTGTAAATCTGTTAAGTTTGAATGGGGATTAAAACAAGAAGAAGCATTTAGAATCCTTAAGCAAAGATTAACCCATACACCCATATTAGCATTACCAGAAGGAACTAAAGACTTCGTAGTCTATTGTGATGCTTCTAGATTAGGTTATGGATGTGTATTAATGCAACGCCAAAAGGTTATAGCTTATGCATCCAGACAACTTAAGAATCATGAAGAGAATTATTCAACCCATGATTTAGAATTAGGAGCTATAATTTTTGCTCTTAAGATTTGGAGACATTACCTTTATGGTAGTAAGTTTACCATATTTACTGATCACAAAAGTTTAAGGTATATTTTCGGGCAGAAAGAGTTGAATATGAGACAAAGGCGTTGGATGGAATTTCTTAGTGATTATGATTGTGATATCCAGTATCATGAAGGAAAAGCAAATATAGTGGCAGATGCTTTAAGCCGAAAGTATCATGAAAAGCCAAAAAGGGTACGTTCTCTTAAATTAAATCTGCAAGTAGATTTAAATTATCAGATAAGAGAAGCACAAGAATCAGTAATCAAGGATGATTCTGAAAAATTAAAAGGTATGCTAAAAGAATTGGAACAAGGAACAGATGGAATTTGGAGATTCCATAAAAAGAGAATGTGGATACCTAAATTAGGAAACTTACGTCATCGTATATTAGAAGAGGCCCATAAGTCTAAGTATACAATGCATCCAGGAAGTGATAAAATGTACCAGGATTTAAGGAAAAATTTCTGGTGGATAGGAATGAAAAAGGACATAGCAGCCTATGTTTCTAAATGTTTAAAATGTTTACAAGTTAAAGCTGAACACCAGAAACCCTCAGGTTTGTTACAGCAATTAGAAATGCCGGTGTGGAAATGGGAATTAATAACAATGGATTTTGTTACTAAATTACCCAAAACAAGGAAAGGTAATGATACAATCTGGGTGATTGTAGATAGGCTAACCAAGTCAGCTCATTTCTTACAAATGAAGGAAACAATTAGTATGGAACAATTATCTAAGTTGTATGTAAATGAAATTGTTTCTTTACATGGCATTCCTTTATCAATTGTTTCTAATAGGGATAGTCGATTTACATCTCATTTTTGGTCAAGTTTCCAAAAGGCAATGGGAACCAAGTTAAAGCTAAGTACGACTTATCATCCACAAACGGATGGACAAAGTGAAAGGACAATTCAGACAATGGAGGACATGCTTAGAGCTTGTGTAATTGATTTTGGAGGTAATTGGGACGATCACTTACCTTTAATAGAATTTTCTTATAATAATAGTTATCACACAAGTATCAATGCTGCACCATTTGAAGCACTTTATGGACGAAAGTGCCGAACCCCAGTCTGTTGGGCAGAAATTAGGGAAAAGCAACTATCTGGACCTGAGATAGTGCAAGAAACAACTGACAAGATTATGCAAGTCAAAGAACGACTGAAAGCAGCACGTGATCGACAGAAAAGCTATGCTGATAACCGACGTAAGCCTTTAGAATTTCAAGTAGGAGATAAAGTATTATTAAAAGTCTCTCCTTGGAAAGGAGTGGTAAGATTCATCAAACGGGGAAAGCTAAGTCCCAGGTATGTTGGACCTTTTAAGATTATTAGAAGAATAGGACCAGTAGCCTCTCAGCTACAACTGCCAGAGGAAATGGCAGGAATACATGATGTGTTTCATGTATCTAATCTTAAAAAGTGTTTAGCTGATGAATCACTGATAGTACCTCTTAAGGATATAGAGGTAAATGAACAACTCAAGTTTGTAGAAAGACCTCTACAGATTGAAGACAGGAAAGTCAAGAATCTCAAGCATAAGAGATTAGTTCTGGTCAAAGTGAAATGGGACTCCAAAAGAGGACCTGAGTATACATGGGAGCTCGAGTCAGAAATGCAAAGAAAATATCCGCACCTGTTTCAGTAGATCTCGAGGACGAGCTCTAAACAAGGTGGGGAGAATGTAACAACCCTCGGTAAAACCAATATCCTCATAAATATTTTCGACACTCTAATATATTATAGAATATCTCATTATGTCTTTAATTACACCCCGTATGTAAAAACCAAGCCCGAAATATGTTATAACATATAAAATAAATCTAAAACATGAAATATAGGGCTGATGCGAGCCGCGTAGACACACCCCAACAGTTCACGCGGGCGGTATCAGGGTCTAAACCTGATATCGTTAAATCCTTTAGTTCAGGCGGGCCGCGTAAGAGTCTTCGTTTGTTAACGCGGGCCGCGAGAGACTATGAAACGCGGAGACATCCTGAGCTGACACGTGTCGACATCGTGGCGAGTCTAGTAGCTGACACAGCTAAGCTATTCTGTTGACCAGGGTTGACGCAGGCCGCGTAACCCTGGCCTGTGTTTTACACGGGCCGCGTGAGAGTCGAATATCAGCACTATATATAGAACTCATCAGTTTTCGTTTTCCGTCGCTCACAATCTCAATTCTCAATCACAATTTCTGTAGTAGGCTTATAATAGTCGGGTATTATACCCCTAATTAGCGAGGTTCTGCTCCGTTGTAAGTATTATAACCCTAGTTTCGTAACAGTTACACTGCCAGATTGATTTAGGGTTCCGTAACAACTGTCGTGGTTCTGCCCGACGTAGTTGTTGGAATGCCGTCTCGGGGAGGGTATCATTAATATTTTCAAAGGGTTATGGTACTAACCAATGTACATTTGTATAAATTATAGATTATATCCAGGAAACCCTTACGAAAAGCCTAAGACAGCAATGTGAGTTTATCCTCTTTTTGTTAACCTTTTTGGAATATTTTACAAAACCTTAATTGTTTACAATATGATTAAGGGGTGATTGAGTCTTTGTAGTTCTTCAATTACTGCCGGTATTATGGGGTTTTGTATACAAAATTTATTACTACGAGTAGTAGTAAGTCAGGAATGACCGTACATTACCATTGGACAACGAGTTAGCCAATTGGGTAATTTGACCATAGCCATAGATCCGGTCGAGTGGCAAATACTGAATGAGTAATTGTGTAGAAATAAACAATGTGATCGCTCTCAATACTGTCTTAATTAATAAAATGTTTCTTGATTAAACTGGGACTCACTCACCAGTATTTCCGACTGACAAATGTTTTTAAAACGTGTTACAGGTAACACAATGTGAACAGCCAATTAATGAAAGCCAGCTGGAGAGCACTGAAGGCTTGGGAAAAATGTGGCTATAAAAGTTACCTAATAAACGATGTTTTAAATTCAATAAAATGGGGGTTGTCCCTATAAATGTATTGTAATAAGAAACTTGGGTTTTACCCATGTGATTATTAATATTAAATGAGGTGGTTTTACTCTGATAAACATTTCCTAACTACGGTCCTGATGTAAATTCCGCTGCAAGATTAAATAACCTGATACCACCAAAACTCTGAGATCGTGTCTGCCCGTTCCCGGGAATCAGGGATCGGGGGTTGCGACAATACGTTTCCTCATAATCAACTCCTGGGATTTGGGAAAACCCTTGTGCTACAAGTCGAGCCTTATATCGTACAATCTCGTTCTTTTCATTTCTCTTTATTGCAAACACCCATTTATAACCTACTGGTTTGACGTCTATGAGCGTTCGGACTACAGGTCCGAAAACATGTCGCTTTTCGAGCGAATTCAATTCGGCGTTTATGGCTTCTTGCCATCTTGGCCAATCATTTCTGTGCATGCACTCTTCTAAAGTTTTAGGTACGTAATCATTTTCATTGATTACATCCGTTGCTATAGCATATGCGAATATATCATCAACACGTGTTTTATTCCGGTTCCACATTGTACTATCTTGTACATAATTAATAGAGATCTCATTTTCGTTCGATACCGGTGTTTCTTCTGAAACTTCATTTTCCTCTGGATTCATAGTTGTCTCTTCTGGGACATTTACCTCTACCGGGGTTTCACTTATAATCTTTTGTGAGTTTTCACCAACTGCGTTACTTTGCTCTTTTCGTTTCCGTGGGTTTTTGTCTTTGGAACCGATTGGTCTCCCACGCTTTCGTTGTATAGTAATCGCTTCTGAGATTACTTCAATTCGAGCAGGTGCATTTGATGCTGGTACATGTGAGTTTGTCACTCTATTCGTGTATGTGAATGCATCTGGTAATTCATTTGCTATTCTTTGCAAATGTATGATCTTTTGGACTTCATATTCACATTGACCACTTCGGGGGTCGAGATTTGATAGCAATGATGCATTCCACGTTATTTCTTGTGTTACCAGTCTTTCTTCGTCCTTGTCTCCCCCTAAGACTGGGAACATCATTTCATCAAAATGACAGTCAGCATACCGTGCTGTAAACATGTCTCCCGTCATTGGTTCTAAGTATCTAATAATGGACGGGGAGTTAAAACCAATATAGATACCCAGTCTTCTTTGAGGTCCCATTGTAGTACGTTGTGGTGGCGGTATTGGTACGTATACTGCACAACCAAAAATTCTAAGGTGGGACAAACTTGGTTCGTCCGGAGACCAGTTGTAATGGGGAGTATTCGTGATCAGCAGTTGGTCTCAATCTAATCAGTGCAGCGGCATGCAAAATAGCATGACCCCATGCAGAAGATGGTAATTTACATCTCATTAAGAGTGGTCTAGCGATTATTTGTAATCGTTTAATCAGAGATTCAGCTAAACCGTTTTGTGTGTGAACATGAGGTACTGAATGTTCAACATTGATCCCAATTGACATACAATAGTCATTAAAAGCTTGAGATGTAAACTCTCCCGCATTATCCATTCGAATGTTTTTAATTTGATTTTCGGGGAAATTGGCTCTCAATTGTATGATTTGAGCTAAAAGTCGGGCAAATGCTACATTTCGAGTAGCTAAAAGGCTCACATGTGACCACCTTGAGGATGCGCCAATTAAGACCAAGAAATAGCGGAATGGTCCACACGGAGGATGAATAGGCCCACAAATATCCCCTTGGATTCTTTCTAAAAATGATGGGGTTTCATGTACCAATTTAGTTTGTGAGGGCCGAGTTATAAGTTTGCCCAGAGAGCATGCTGCACATGATAAGTCTTGTGGTAGCAAAACTTTTAAGTTTTTGAGAGGGTGTCCGGTTGCACTTTTGATTATTCGTCTCATCATTATGCTACCAGGGTGACCTAGACGGTCATGCCATGTATTGAATGTGTCTTTATCTAACAGCTTTTGGTTACTCACCATGTATGATTCGATAGGATTGATATTAGTACAATATAATCCAGAGTATAAGGCTTCTAATTGTTCAACAATTGTTTCTTTGCCATTTTTATTTGAAGTAATATGAAGATATTCAATATTATTTTTAGATATTGTTTTTAGGTGGTAACCGTTTTTTCGAATATCTTTAAAGCTAAGTAAATTTCTTCTGGATTTACTAGAATATAATGCATTATCAATAGTTAATTTGGTACCCGAAGATAATGTTATGTGTGCTCTGCCGGAGCCTTCGATAAGGTTACTGACACCAGATATAGTACTAATCGGTGTCTCTGTCGGAGACAACTCAGAGAAAAATTTCATATCTTTGAGAATAGTGTTAGTACTACCGCTATCTACCAGACATTCATCACCAATAATAGCTCTACTGGAGCTAGCATGCATATTTCTTCAGGAAATAAATAAAAATAAATAAATAAATGTTAATTCAAGTGCGGTAAATTCAAGTTTTGATAAGTTCGATATATTATCTACAAAGGAAAGAATAAGGCATTTTAAAAACAAGCCTTCCAATGAAATGTATATTGTATGAGAACTTCGGGTTCTCTTTTGCTAGAACAGCAGGTTCTAAACTTTAAGTATGTTTATAAAATATATAAGGAAAATAAAGTCATTTATGAATTTTGTATCCTGTAATATAGTTGTCTGGTAACATTATATTGGGTTAAATTTGAAATTCAAATAGTATCCCACTATATATTCGTACTAAAAAGTGTCATTCTAATTAATAAATATTCGATCAAAACTAATATTAAATAATTATTATTGATATGTAGTGGAGGACAGTTGGATCAAAATATTAAATAATAATTATTATTAACACATATTTTAAAACCACCCTCTGGTTCTTTTTCCCATCAAAAACTCCAATAACTAAAAACTGTTTATATATATAAAATATGGGACCAAAGTAAAACTAAGTTTTCAATTCCATTTAGAAAATTCAAAATCACATGGATATTTAACATCCACATAATGATCCGTAAACTGAGACAAATTGCATGTTTACTAATGCCTTTGGCGAGTAATAACTTTAGTAAAAACAAAGTTTTCAAATTCATTTTTCAAAACTACATGTATCCATTAAAGAACCCACATGTACTGTAGCAAAATAAAAAAAATGTAGTCACATTTATCCCACAAATATGAAACGTCACAAGATGTGCCACATCTTTGTGTTTATATTTACGATCACAAAAAAAAAAAAAAAAAAAAATTAATTTTCTCAATTGATGATGAACTTGACCAAAAGAATTATTAGCCAAAGATCTTTGTGAATTTCAATATATATTAAATCCCAAATCCGTAGGAAACTATAAACCTATATGAGATATTTTCTAAGTTATTTGCTAACTTCACAAAACAAATTCTTAAAATATTGATGAACATATCATTACGGTTTCCAGAAATAAACTTTTCCAACCAAATTGCCTTTTCCATCAAAATAATGGATATCAAGTTTCATGGATCGATAAATCCAGGTTGAAACCAATTTCAAATTATAATTAAATCATCTAGAATATGTGAAGTTAAATTATTTATCCCAGAACACATATTGTTGGTCAGTTACCCAAATCAGTAAACAAAATCGACCGAACATAACAAATCGAAAACAACTTTGAAATCCAATCCGGGTTGATGACAACAAATATTATAATTGAATCCAAAATCAAACTTTCCAACTTAGTATTTTCAACAAACCACCGCAGAAACGGTTGGCGATTGAGGGCAATCGCCGGAGAAAGATTTCGGAAAGTTTTTCCTTTTTTTTTTCTTTTGTGTGTGGCGGCAGTAACCGCTTTTGTGTTTGGGAAAAAAATAATCCGGTGGAGTTATATCTAAATTGATGTATCTACTATTTGAGATGCAAATGTATACATGGTAACATAAAATCAACATATATGAGAGATTGTGATGATGTGTACCAGGATTATGAGGGACTGAAGATTTATTCGAGATGTGTTATGGTCTGCGGATTGTGGCACTACTACCCGTTGCAAGTTACAGCAACGATTTGATATGATGGCCGGTAAATCTCAGTGGAGAGTCTCGTGCTGATAACGTGATAAAAACCAAAGAGTAATAGGGATAAACTGAATTCTCATAATTCATTCTAATCAACATTACAATATATAGAGATGAATATAACTGTAAACCCTAAAGCCCATAAGTAATGGGTTGGGCCTAAAATGTCTGGTTTATAACAAATATGATATTGATATTTTTAATACATTTTAAAGTTAAAATAATCGACATTTAAAGCTAATGTATTTCAATCATCTTAATATGAACCTAATATTGTTAATAAAAGTATTTAATCATAATAATATAAAAAAAAATCGAATCTACTCAATCTTAGAAATAGTTCACATAATGATTTAGAAATATTTCAAATACAAATAAAAAAAATTATATTTCAAAGAAATAATTCAAACTTATCATGACAACAATAAACAATTAAACCATACATTTTAATTTTTATTAATCAATTTTATAACTCCATCCTTCTGTCATTACCTCTAAAATATACTTACCATAGAAAACATAATTTAAATTTTTTAATCCATTGTAATAGCTAAAATAGGACGTGACACATTAATGCCTATAAAAAAACTAGCAACATATCACACTTGTATTATTATATATTAAAAAAAGGAATATTGGATTTAAATAATCTCAACTATTTGCCGTTGGCCGCCAACAGTCCCAAACAACCACCGGCAGTCCCAACTATCGACATATTGGCGACCAATGGACCCTGACTAACAGACCCCTAACGCCGCTAGTATTCGATCGCCAGAAAACCGTTTTTTGTCAAAAGGTTACAAAGAGGTTTGAAACGAAAATGTTGAGTTTTCCGGCCAAAAAGTTGAGTTTTCCAGCCAAAAAGAAGTTTTCCGGCGAGAAGTTTCCCGACGACTTCAATAATTGGAGCTATTACTAGAAAAAGGTTCCTAAAGGTCCGTAATAAGGTTACAAAGAGGTTTGGCACAAAAATCAAGGTCCATTAGAGGCTAATATGTTAATAGTTGGGACTGCCAGTGATTATTTTTGAAGTTAGAACGGTTGACAGCCAACGACGAATAGTTGGGATTATTAAAATCCAATATCCCTAAAAAAACTAGTTACTTGTAAAAAAATACTTTTGCAATTTACTTTTGGAAACTTCATATACATATTATTTAATACTCATTAATTAATTGATATATCAATTGATATACATATATTTTCAATTTAAATACTTAAATGTAAAATGTAAAGAGGCTGAATAATATTTACTTATGTAGGACCCTCACTACTGCAGCCAAACCCAATCTTCCTTTGCTTAAATGCAGCTTCAGATCACTCAAAACATTCACACACTGATCATATTAAAGCCCAAAAGTTCACAAGTTTTAGTGAACCTTTGTGGTGTTTATGATATCTTTCTTGAACTTAAGATACAAAAAGAATAAAGTGGAACTATTTATTTGGAGATAAACTGAAGGATTTTTCATCTTTTTTTATGGAGTTTGTGTTCAAAATGCAGAAGTATAATCTGATGTTGATGGTTTTAGTATGTTCATGGGTTTGTTTCTGTACTGCTTATGTTACATATGATCATAAGGCTATATCCATTAATGGTCAAAGAAAGATTCTTATTTCTGGTTCCATTCATTATCCAAGAAGCACTCCTGAGGTAAACTTATCAATGTGCTTATTTTCTTGACCCCCCCCCCCCCCCCCCCTCTCTTTTTGTTTGTAATTTCATATTGTAATAAAGAACTAATTTCCAACCAATGGCCTTCCAAAATGGAGGTCATGGTTCGAGTCTCGCCTGGAGGCAAAATGCTCTCGGTTGAGCCCGAGGATTTACCACAGTGGCCTTCGGGCGGTGGGTTTGGCTACTGGCTAGCCGGGTCATCAGCGTTGTCTGTATTCGCAGGCATGGGTGGCCTTTTGCCACTGGTTTACCCGGGTGATCGACTTTTGCTGGTCGTAAAAAAATAAAAAAAAAAAAAAAAAAAAAAAAAAAAACTAATTTATGGGAATTTTGATGTTTCAGATGTGGCCAGATCTTATTCAAAAGGCAAAAGAAGGAGGGGTGGATGTGATTCAGACTTATGTTTTCTGGAATGGGCATGAGCCACAGCCTGGTCAAGTAAGTGCAATGTTTTCACAACCGGACCTGTTATATCAGTCGCCTTATTGGTGGGACCGTTTTTTTTAAATAGTTATTTTCTGTATGTTAATTTGTTTGTAAAGTAAAAAGGTAAAAGTACTTATATAACGTTTTAAAGATAATAAATGAGTCGTGTTCGAGGTTAGTTTAGTTGGTGTGTGTTTGCAATGCTAATAAAATATGAAGTCCAAAAAATCTAGACTTTGAAAAGAAAATGTACTTTTTTTTTTAAATCCGGTCAAACCACCCCGTTCATATATAAACGGTTCAGATGAACTCAACTGGACTGGTTACGAAAACAGCGAGTAAGTGTGCTTCAAAAAAAAAACAAAAGAAAAACAAATAATAAATATTGGTTTGATAAATTGATGATTTTTTTCTCTTTCTTCCTAGTATTATTTTGAAGATAGATATGATTTGGTGAAGTTCATTAAGCTAATTAAGCAAGCTGGACTCTA
>JARYGA010040002.1:0-25712 GCA_030545235.1 Helianthus tuberosus
AAGTAATGCACACAATGGGCACACCTAGCATAAAATGTAATGAAATCATGTACTACAATGTACTAACAAACATAACCGGTATATGATGTGAAAACAGGAAAGCATGAAAGTAACAAGTAGGCACATGTGTTCCACCCCAAAACAGTTTGGAAAACAGTAAAAGAGGGGTCTATGTACTCACTTGAGATTGCTCAGATGTCTAAAGATAACCACCAAGCAATGGTATAGATCTCGGAATCAAACGGCACCTAATATAGGTAACTATGTTAATAACCGGACCTTAATCGGATGATTGGATAGAATGAGGTTTCGTAAACCAAACGAGTGTAGAGACTCGTGTCATTTGGTTTAACAAAGCCTACATACTAAATGAAACCTAACATAATTGTTTATGACCCATTACGACCCGTTTAGGAAGCTTATGCTACTTTAACGTGTCGTGCGCGTGAAACGCGTTTGGACCGCCTAACTAGCCCTATGACAAGTGTTATATGCCTAAACATGTTACATAATCAGTTATGTGACAAAAGTTTAGGTTACATATGCTTAATTACCAATTATACATGAAAAGGGTATTCTGGTAATTTACCTAAGGCATATAAACTACCTATCATACAACTACTTAAACGATGTGACCATAGGGTATAACCTCGGAAGGTTATTCCCTACACTATGGTCACCTAATGTATTTGGTCGGATCCTAATGATCGACCAAACTGGGTCGGGTTCGAAGGTATAAGCGATTGATCAGATCGCTTACCCTACGACCCTAGACAACGTGGTAATCAGTAGGCATAGTCCCAAAGGACTATGACCATCGTGATTACAATCACGTTGCGAAGTTCAAACGAACTTCGCATTGACCATTACTGGTCAACGCTGAAAGTCAAACAAAGTTTGACTTTCTGACTCGAAAAGCAGTAAAATAAGGAAAAGAACGAAAGAATACTTACGAAGGGTCCCCGAATGCTAATCCCGATCCAAGAACTCAGGTATGAAACAATGGTTTCAACTTAGAGCTCTCAAATTAGAATTCTTGTGCTTTAAAACAATGAAAGGCATGGGGTATATATAGTTTTCGGTGCACCGTTGAGATCGTTTCTTGGAAAAGGGGAAATGATCTCGTCCGAACACTTGTTGCAAGGTTATGGAAGCTTAATTCCATCCTTATCTAGTGACTAAGCAAATGAAAACATGTGGAGGAGGATCAAGCATGTGCAACTTGTGATTAAAACACTTAATCTGGTCCAGATCATGCACTCGCGTAGCGCGACTGCCTAGGCCCTTAGGGCTCGCGCTACACCACTGCCTCCCAGTTCCAGAATTGTTTCAAAAGTGACAGGTTTAGTCCCTGCAGCCCTTTTAAGCGATTTTCGATGCGTTTGAACCCCGTTAACCTCATTTCAAGGCTCTAAAATGAAGTTAAAGTATAGGGAACTCAAAACATGTTCAAAAATATCTCAGATGTTGGTTCGTTTGGCCGTACGATCGCGATGTTCGCTTAATTACGACGGAATGCGCATAAGTGCGAAAAACGATCCAAATGACGCGAGGAATGGATTTTTCTTAAGGCGAACACTAAAATATAATGTAGTCATGCTTACATAAATTTTTGGATGTCCGGATGTATTCAGAACGTAAGTTATGCGCGAAAATGCAAACTTGTGCACTTTTTGACACTTTTAGTCCCTGAATGACCCAAAAGTTTATTTTAGCATACCGAACCCCTCAAAACCTATTTCTAAGCTATGTAAAGGATATTTAAGGTGTGTTTAACTTATGGTTATGTTCCGGAATGTTCGTTACAGTTCAAATTGGCATACTTTCGCAGTTTGTCATATTTAGTCCCTGTAAGCGAATTAACTTGTTTTTGCCATACCAAAGCCTTCAAAACTTATTTCTAAGTTATGTAAAGGTTATTTAAGGTATGTTGAGTATATGTTGCTGTTCCGGAGTATTTTTCGCATTAAACTGAGTACGTTTACGCACTAGTTTGCGTATAACTCTCCAGAAAGTGATATAGAGTTTGAAATTACATAAAAGTCAAAACATGAAAAATGTAAAACACAACCAAACAAACATTGGGATCAAATAACATTGTTTTATTGATAACAGAACTGTTCATAGTGGTTACAAGCACAGTTGTTACAGTCTCCCCTACTTGTGGAAATTTCGTCCCGAAATTTATTTAGAGGAAACTCGTGGAAAAAGATGTGGATATTTCGCCTTCATTTGATCTTCGCGTTCCCAAGTAAACTCAGGTCCACGTTTAGCTTCCCAGCGAACTTTGACCAAAGGAATGCGCTTGCGTTTAAGCCACTTGACTTCACGTTCCATGATTTCCACTGGTTTCTCAACAAATTTCAGTGTTTTGCCAACACGAATTTCGTCAAGCGGTATGGAGAAGTTCTCATCAGCGGAACACCTCTTGAGATTGGACACGTGAAAAGTTGGATGAACATTTCCAAGTTCAGGAGGTAACTCAAGTCTGTAGGCTACCTTTCCGATTCTTTCGACGATCTTGAATGGTCCAACGTATCTAGGTGCAAGTTTTCCTTTCTTTCCAAATCTGATCACACCTTTCCAAGGTGAGACCTTAAGTAATACTCGATCACCGACTTGAAATTCCAAGGCTTTGCGTTTTGGATCCGCGTAAATCTTCTGACGGCTTCTAGCTGCCTGAAGGTTATCACGAACTTTCTTGACCTTGTCAGTTGTCTCTAAAATGAGGGCAGGTCCAATAAGTTGAGCCTCGCCAATCTCATTCCAGCAGACTGGTGAACGACATTTTCGACCATAGAGAGCTTCGAAAGGAGCCATTTTGATGCTGGTGTGATAACTGTTGTTGTAGGAGAATTCAATCAATTTAAGATGTGAATCCCAGCTACCACCAAAATCGATCACACAAGCTCTTAGCATATCCTCCAGAGTCTGGATTGTTCTCTCAGATTGACCATCCGTTTGCGGATGATAAGCTGTGCTCAGATTAAGTTGGGTCCCCATAGCAGATTGCATGGTTCTCCAAAAATGAGAAGTGAAACGAGCATCTCTGTCAGAAATGATGTTCAAAGGAACACCATGTCGAGCCACAATTTCATCCACATAGATTTGAGCAAGTCTGTCAGCAGAAAAATCCTCACGGATTGGCAAGAAATGTGCTGACTTTGTAAGACGATCAACGACTACCCAGATGGCATCATGACCTTTCTTTGTGCGCGGGAGTTTGGTAACAAGATCCATAGTAATGTTTTCCCATTTCCAAACTGGGATCTCTGGTTGCTCCAATAAACCAGAAGGACGCTGATGTTCAGCCTTAACCTTAAGACAAGTAAGGCATTTGGATACGTATAAGGCAATGTCTTTCTTCATACCAGGCCACCAATAGTGAGTACGAAGATCCTTATACATTTTATCTGAGCCCGGATGAATAGAATAACGAGACTTATGGGCTTCATCCATAAGCAAGGTACGAAGATCATCCTGGCTTGGGACCCACAAACGGTCCATGAAGTAATATGATCCATTGTCCTTCAGTTCCAGTGCAGGTGTTATGTGATAAGGAAATTCCTTATCCATCAATCCTTGTGAAACACAAGATTGTTGAGACTGAGAAATGCGTGCTTGGATATCAGATCGAGCTTGAATAAAAGATTGAACACGTACACAATGAAGCTTAGTACGTTCCTTACGACTCAATGCATCAGCTACGACATTCGCCTTACCAGGATGGTAGCGAATTTCGCAGTCATAGTCGTTTAAAAGCTCAACCCAACGTCGTTGTCTCATGTTGAGTTCTTTCTGGTTGAAGATATGCTGAAGACTTTTGTGGTCAGTGAAAACCACACATTTTGTACCGTACAAATAGTGTCTCCAGATCTTGAGAGCAAAGACAACTGCACCCAACTCAAGATCATGAGTGGTGTAGTTCTTCTCATGTATCTTCAACTGCCTCGATGCATAGGCTATGACTTTGTTCCTTTGCATAAGAACACAGCCAAGACCCAATTTTGATGCATCACAATACACAACAAAATCATCATCACCCTCAGGCAATGATAGAACAGGTGCATCGCAAAGCTTCTGTTTCAGGTGTTGAAAAGCTTCCTCTTGTTTGTATCCCCAATAAAAGGGCATTTTCTTCTGAGTTAGAGCAGTTAGAGGAACTGCAATCTTCGAGAAGTTTTCAATGAAGCGGCGATAATAACCCGCTAGACCAAGAAAAGAACGAACTTCAGTAGGAGTAGTAGGTGTATCCCAATCCTTAATCGCACTGATTTTGGAGGGATCTACATGAATACCCCGTTCGTTGATAACATGCCCCAAAAATTGAACTTCTTTAAGCCAAAATTCGCACTTGGAGAATTTGGCAAAAAGTTGCTCTTTCTTTAGGAGTTCTAGGGTAAGACGAAGATGTTGCTCGTGATCAGCTCGCGTCTTAGAGTAAATCAAGATGTCGTCAATAAAAACAATGACGAACTGATCCAAATAAGGTTTGCAGACCCTATTCATTAAGTCCATGAAAACAGCAGGAGCATTAGTCACACCGAATGGCATGACTGTGAACTCATAATGCCCATATCGAGTACGGAACGCTGTCTTGGGAATATCTTCTTCTTGTACGCGAAGTTGATGATATCCAGATCGCAGATCAATCTTCGAGAAATAAGAAGCGCCCTGTAACTGGTCAAAGAGGTCGTCTATGCGAGGTAGAGGATATCGATTTTTGATGGTAAGCTTGTTAAGCTCACGATAATCGATACACATCCTAAAGGATCCATCCTTCTTCTTGACAAAAAGAATGGGAGCACCCCAAGGGGAAAAACTAGGACGGATAAAACCTTTGTCAGAGAGCTCCTGAAGCTGTTTAGACAACTCTTGCATCTCAGACGGTGCAAGACGATATGGAGCTCTAGCAATGGGGTTTGCACCAGGTACGAGATCAATGCGGAACTCGACTTGGCGTGCTGGAGGTAGACCAGGTAAATCTTCAGGGAACACTTCAGAATAATCCCGAACGACAGGAATATCTGAAATAGACTTACCCTTGCCTTTATCTTCTGTAACATGTGCTAAGAAAGCCACATAGTTCTTCTGCAGATACTTCCGAGCTTTAAAACAAGACATGAGTTTGAGACCAACGGTAGGCTTCTCACCTTGAACCTGCAGAATCTCGCCTGTCGAAAGCGGCACACGAACAATCTTCTCAGAACAAACTATCTCTGCGTGATGCTTGGATAACCAATCCATTCCCACAATAACGTCGAAGCTTCTGAGTTGCATAGGCGTGAGATTGATAGGGAAAAGATGGTCGTTAAGATTCAATTGGCAGTTGCGTAGAACAGAATTAAGAACAATGGGTTCACCACTAGCAACTTCTACTGTCAAAGATTTGCCTAGTTTCGTTCTAGACACGCGAAGCATTTGCTCAAAAGACAAAGACATGAAACTCTTATCGGCACCGGAATCGAAAAGAACAGATGCAGGCTGATTATTAATAAAGAACGTACCGTTCACCACATTATCGTCAGCCTGTGCCTCTTGGGCATTCATGTTAAAAACTCGGCCTCGAGCCGGAGCTGGATTCTGATTCTGGTTCTGGTTGGCTAGTCTTGGGCACCGGTTTCTGTAGTGGGTCAGATCCCCACAATTATAACAAGCACCCGGTGGGTATTGTGGTCGTGCAGCTTGACCCTGTTGCGGAGCAGGAGGCTGAGCAACTTGTTGAGCCGGGTTCTGAACCGCGGGATTCTGAGCAGACCGACAAACATTGGCAAGATGGCCTGATTTCCCACAGTTAGTACAGAAACGGCATGGAAGTTGCGGCTGGTGGTGACTGTTGCATCTATTGCACAAAGGTGCATTCCCTGAATAGGGTTTCTTTGCTGGAGGCTGTGCGGGTTGGTTGAGAGCTGCCTGGTTAGCTTGGGCAGTGACAGCATAGTTTTGGGAAGCCTTACGCTTCTTTGCCCTCTTCGAAGAACCAGAGTTCTTTCCATTCAAGTTTTGACCTTTCTTGCTATCCCCTTGTCAGCCAACTGTTTATTGCCCTTGTCACCCTTCCGGTGTAACTTGTTCTTCCGGATCTGCGACTCAGTCAATGTCGCAGATAACTCTATCGCCTGACGAAGTGTGGCAGGGTTACTACCAGTAAGAATGTCTTGTACCGAGTCAGGTAGGCCATCGATGTATCTCTTGATAGCCTTGTCGAGTGGGGTGACCATTGTTGGGCAAAGCAAACTCAACTCTTCAAACCGATCAGTATAAGCCCTATGCTCACCACTATCTTGCTTCAGCTCATCAAACTCCTTCTCCAACGCTCGTTGCTCATGACGAGGACAGAATTCCCTCATCATAAGGGCTCTAAGTTCAGCCCAGGTCTGTGCGAGAGCAACTTCTGCACCTTGGTCCCTCATAACCCCGTTCCACCATGTCAAAGCCCTCTTCTGAAATACGCTCGAGGAGAACTCGACCTTGCGATTATCCGGACACTGCACATGGCGAAAAGTATTCTCTATGCTCTCGAACCACTGAAGAAGCCCAGTCGCTCCTTCAGAACCACTAAACTTGAGTGGTTTAGCCTGGTTAAAATCCTTGTATTTGCATGGAACATTGTTGTTGTTGTTATTGTTGGCTTGGTTCCATTGAGCAAAGAGATTTGGAAATTGGGCAGCCATCTGCTGCGCAATAATTTCTGCCAGTTCGGCAGTTGCTATCTGGTTCTCGCGTCGAGGAGGCATTCTAAAAGAGGAAACATGAAAGGAAACGAGTGAGATGATTGGATGAAAAGAATGAGATGATAAAAACAAGAATTGCAAACAGCATAGATGGTGGTCATTCGTCCGTATCACAAAGCAAACAAACGACACACATTGACTAATCAAAGTAAATGGATCAAAAATAATGTATAATGAAGACATGCTCGCCTATAAGTGAACACTCATCCCAAGAATTCCCAGGTAAGCACAACTGGTCTCGCGTCTGGTTGAGATGTATACGAAGTGCTTGCCTAGACAGAAAACTCAGAATACAGGCATTCACCCTTCCAGTTTGCACGTGTTCACATTATTTAAAACCCAAAACGTTTGACGAGATTTTGAAAATTTGAAGGCACAAGGCCAAAAACCAAACTGAAAAGGGTTCAAAACCATATAACAGAGGGTTCAAAACCTTACAATTGAGGGTTCAAAACCTTGTAAAAATTTATTCAAAAACAGATGATTGTTTTTCAAAAATCGTTTCGGAAAAATTTTGGTTCTTGTTTTGTTAATCACCTAAGGATAGGTGATGTATATGTTTTAAGATCTAAACACAAGTAATTTGTGTTAGGGTCCTAGAAAAGTTATAGTCTAGGTCAAAGCATTACTAATAACCTAATTCCCTATAACCATTGGCTCTGATACCAACTCTTCTGTCACACCCCGACCACGTGTAACAAACAAAACGTGGCGGAAACGTCGGGGAGTGTTGTAACAGAATTAATTGTTTCATAACCATGGCATACAAAGTTGTATTTTATTTATAAACAAAGGTGTTACATTGTTTCAAACAGGAAATTTAAGAGTTAGAACATAATTAAACATAGTCTATCTTCTTTTAAAGTTTCTAAGGCACAGGTCCGCCCTAGTATCATGATCAACATCCTATGGAAAAGCACCTGAAAACACATGTGAAAATAGGTACGTCAGCATAAAAATGCCTGTGAGATACATAGGTTTGTGAAAATAGAATTCATGACTTGTGTTTAAGAAAATGTTTAGTCATGAACCCTGTACTTTGCTTTGTCTTGTAAATCATTTGAAAACAATAAGATCAGATGATATGTATAAGTAAATGTCAGGTTAAATAAATAACCATGTAAAAATGTGTTCGTATAAGATAAGTTGTTTGTAAATCAATGTCTTGTGAAAAGTATGTTATTTGTATAAAATGTTCTATGTCTCAATATTGAAATGATTCAAATAACGTTACGACATGTAATACCATACAAACACTTATATATAGGAAGTACCAGCGGCGTATCCACCATGCTTGTATCATATTACACACGCATCATTACTTAATCACTTAATCAAACCAAACCAACCAATGTAAGAAGTCTATGTTTAAACCAATTGTCAAATGTATTGAATAATATGTCAAAGTGTTCATGTCAAGATGTAAATCATGTCAAAATGTCTATGTCAAATATCCATGTCAAATGTCTACGTCAAATATCCACGTCAAATGTCTATGTCAAATATCCATGTCAAATGTCTATGTCAAAATGTCATGTATGGCAAGTGAAATGTCTCAAACTAAACCATATGCACAAAAACAAAGTATTGAAGTAAAACTTGGTTTAAATCAAAGCTATGTTTTGTGTAAATGCATGCAAATATTTAATATGAACATTTATGCGGTATTGTGAAAATGCATACATCCAAGCCTTGTGACTGTGGTGATAAACCCTTTAAACAAATTAAAGGTCTATCTGTCTTATATCATCGAATTCGGTCATTCCTTTCTGTCCCCTTTCCCTGGGATGTCCGGAACGGGAGTTGTCAATTCCTATGGTACCACTACCTACTAACGAACGGCGTAGCTAATGTTAATGAATGTATTGTCCCATGTAAACAAACCAAATGTCATACCAAAATGTAAGCATGTGAAAAACAATGCACTAAGTATGTAATCAAATGAACATACATAGCGTGAAATGTCATGTAAAACGATGTACTAAGTAATGCACACAATGGGCACACCTAGCATGAAATGTCATGTAAAACGATGTACTAAGTAATGCACACAATGGGCACACCTAGCATGAAATGTCATGTAAAACGATGTACTAAGTAATGCACACAATGGGCACACCTAGCATAAAATGTAATGAAATCATGTAATACAATGTACTAACAAACATAACCGGTATATGATGTGAAAACAGGAAAGCATGAAAGTAACAAGTAGGCACATGTGTTCCACCCCAAAACAGTTTGGAAAACAGTAAAAGAGGGGTCTATGTACTCACTTGAGATTGCTCAGATGTCTAAAGATAACCACCAAGCAATGGTATAGATCTCGGAATCAAACGGCACCTAATATAGGTAACTATGTTAATAACCGGACCTTAATCGGATGATTGGATAGAATGAGGTTTCGTAAACCAAACGAGTGTAGAGACTCGTGTCATTTGGTTTAACAAAGCCTACATACTAAATGAAACCTAACATAATTGTTTATGACCCATTACGACCCGTTTAGGAAGCTTATGCTACTTTAACGTGTCGTGCGCGTGAAACGCGTTTGGACCGCCTAACTAGCCCTATGACAAGTGTTATATGCCTAAACATGTTACATAATCAGTTATGTGACAAAAGTTTAGGTTACATATGCTTAATTACCAATTATACATGAAAAGGGTATTCTGGTAATTTACCTAAGGCATATAAACTACCTATCATACAACTACTTAAACGATGTGACCATAGGGTATAACCTCGGAAGGTTATTCCCTACACTATGGTCACCTAATGTATTTGGTCGGATCCTAATGATCGACCAAACTGGGTCGGGTTCGAAGGTATAAGCGATTGATCAGATCGCTTACCCTACGACCCTAGACAACGTGGTAATCAGTAGGCATAGTCCCAAAGGACTATGACCATCGTGATTACAATCACGTTGCGAAGTTCAAACGAACTTCGCATTGACCATTACTGGTCAACGCTGAAAGTCAAACAAAGTTTGACTTTCTGACTCGAAAAGCAGTAAAATAAGGAAAAGAACGAAAGAATACTTACGAAGGGTCCCCGAATGCTAATCCCGATCCAAGAACTCAGGTATGAAACAATGGTTTCAACTTAGAGCTCTCAAATTAGAATTCTTGTGCTTTAAAACAATGAAAGGCATGGGGTATATATAGTTTTCGGTGCACCGTTGAGATCGTTTCTTGGAAAAGGGGAAATGATCTCGTCCGAACACTTGTTGCAAGGTTATGGAAGCTTAATTCCATCCTTATCTAGTGACTAAGCAAATGAAAACATGTGGAGGAGGATCAAGCATGTGCAACTTGTGATTAAAACACTTAATCTGGTCCAGATCATGCACTCGCGTAGCGCGACTGCCTAGGCCCTTAGGGCTCGCGCTACACCACTGCCTCCCAGTTCCAGAATTGTTTCAAAAGTGACAGGTTTAGTCCCTGCAGCCCTTTTAAGCGATTTTCGATGCGTTTGAACCCCGTTAACCTCATTTCAAGGATCTAAAATGAAGTTAAAGTATAGGGAACTCAAAACATGTTCAAAAATATCTCAGATGTTGGTTCGTTTGGCCGTACGATCGCGATGTTCGCTTAATTACGACGGAATGCGCATAAGTGCGAAAAACGATCCAAATGACGCGACGAATGGATTTTTCTTAAGACGAACACTAAAATATAATGTAGTCATGCTTACATAAATTTTTGGATGTCCGGATGTATTCAGAACGTAAGTTATGCGCGAAAATGCAAACTTGTGCACTTTTTGACACTTTTAGTCCCTGAATGACCCAAAAGTTTATTTTAGCATACCGAACCCCTCAAAGCCTATTTCTAAGCTATGTAAAGGATATTTAAGGTGTGTTTAACTTATGGTTATGTTCCGGAATGTTCGTTACAGTTCAAATTGGCATACTTTCGCAGTTTGTCATATTTAGTCCCTGTAAGCGAATTAACTTGTTTTTGCCATACCAAAGCCTTCAAAACTTATTTCTAAGTTATGTAAAGGTTATTTAAGGTATGTTGAGTATATGTTGCTGTTCCGGAGTATTTTTCGCATTAAACTGAGTATGTTTACGCACTAGTTTGCGTATAACTCTCCAGAAAGTGATATAGAGTTTGAAATTACATAAAAGTCAAAACATGAAAAATGTAAAACACAACCAAACAAACATTGGGATCAAATAACATTGTTTTATTGATAACAGAACTGTTCATAGTGGTTACAAGCACAGTTGTTACACAAAAGTGGTGACTATGTCTTCCAGCCGGAGGCTCGGTACAAAATCTGCTAGGTTTGAGCCTTCCTACACCGTTGCACACATATTAATCTTGCAAATCATTAATTGATCTGTTCATAGACGCTTTCTAACCGGTTTACAAAGATACATACAAATGTTTACAAGATTATTCGTGCACACATACAAACACATGAACTCGCTCAACTTTTGTTGATGTTTTCAAATTACATGTATTTCAGGAAATTGATATGGATCAGGCGGGCATTTAAAGTTTTCAAGATGTGTCCACAAGAAATGATGTCATCCCATTTTGAAGGGTTTGAATTGTGTATTTTATCTTTGATAAGATACATGAATCAAAGCCTCGTTTTATTAGTGTCTTTTGTTAAAGTCCTTTATGGAACTTAAAACATTTGGTTGGTTTGTATGTTAAACTTGAAGTATGTGGTTGGTACTAAACAATGTGGTTTGTATTATTTGAATCGTATCAATGGATGAACGTCATGGTTTTAATCATATAGTTGTTTTTTATAATTGAATGCAATGATATTAAGCAAGTCACACATCATACGCTTCCGCAAAAGTCAGGGTGTGACAGTTTGGTATCAGAACCTCGATTGTAGGGAACTAGGATTCCTTCTCGAGTCTAGACTACAATCATTAGGGCTCTCTCACGAAAATATTTTTACAAAATATTTTTCATTGCATTTACAAAACGCTAAGATCCAAGGAACAAACATTTTACAAAGGAAAGACAAGAAACACGAGCAAGGTCACAGTTGGTGGTTTAGTTTACATGGGGTAGACTAGTTAAAATAGAAAAAGTCTCACGTAGGATAACGGGAATACATGATTAAGTGATGATTGTCCTTGTTTGCATACACTGAGTGTTAGTGGTTAACATATGTGCATATGTCATGATTATTATGATACAGGTACCTATGTCATCCTCTAAGAGCGGATTGTCGGACGCTCATGATCCTATGGCCATCGTTTCAGATGATGAGATCGTGCCAGAGCCGGAGGTCTTCATGTCTAATGTAGAGAGTGATCCAAAGATGCTGTCTGGCGACGAGGATGATTTTCAGCCCTTCGCTTTACCAGAATTTGGAGATGGCGTACCTATTGCTGATGGCATTCCCGTTGAGGATGTTTTTGAGTTTCCTGCTCCTATCCAGGACCATCTCATCATCGGTCACCCCGATGGTGAGCATGTTGTTGCCCCCATCTTGGATGTTGTTCCTTTAATGGCCATTCCCCCCAGAGGATTGGCCCTTCGATGATCTTTTTGATGATGATGTCGATTTATTTTTGGATGATCACCCAGCAGATGCTTAGGGTGATTGGGAGGTTGACGATGTTGTTGTGTCGGATGTACCCCCTCCTGTCATACCTGTTATTGAGATATCTTCCGACTCTAGCTTGCACTCAGTTGTAGACTCCTTTGAGTCTGTGACTTCCTCGGCCCTGCAGGCGGTAGGACTTCAGCTCTACGCCTCTGATTTAGATGATGACGATGCGATGTCTGCTGTACCATCATCTCCCATTCGAGTCCCTACACCCCCTCACGTCCCAGAGCGTATTCCTGATCCAGACCCTATCCCATTTGGTTTACCCGATATGGCACCACTTATCCTAGATCCAATTCCTACACCACTTGATCTCCCACTTGTTGATCCATTTATTCCACCACCTCCACCTGCTGACATTGTTCCCCCACCTCCTTTTGTATCTGATACCCATCGTACTAACCTTCCAATCGTCTTTTTACAGGAGATCCCAGCTCCCTGTCCGGGGAGGGCACCTCGGGACAGCCCCCGAGTTTCGATCCTTTCGCCTCAGGAGATTTTCCTCCAATCCCACACTCTACACCATCCGCACTAACTCCATTGGATGAGCCTTTCAGGTGGTTTCCACCCTACTCTATGCCTATCTCTGACCCTTATCATCCCTCGCATCACGTTGGGTACACTCGTGATCAGTTGCTTTTGTCATTACAGTTACAGTTCGAGGTTTTGAGTCGTAGAGTTCTCGAGCTGGAGTTCGGTGAGGGTGCTAGACGGTCACCATGTCCCTGTCATTCTGCTTCTGTCCCTCTACACTCATCATCAACTTCATTTGTACCTCCACCTGCTGCTCCCACATCTATATCGGGTTTTGATGCCCGCTTTCTCACTGTTGAGCAGCAGATTAGCTTTTTGATTCACAGAGTTCATGAGCTCGAGGAGGAGCTCGCCCATGTTCGCAGTTTGCTCTTTTTCCCTCCTCCTCCGCCATCAGTATCGTAGGTTTTTGGTCTTACACAGGTACACTACTTTTGGTGAGAACGTTACAATTGAGCCGAGAATGTGAAGACATGAAGACCACTTTTTTACTATTATTTTTGTGTATTGACAGACTTATTTGACAGGGGTAGTGTGACCCTATGTCTCTTTTGATATGATACAATGTGAAAACAATGTAACCTGTGGTTGGTCATTAATGAAAGCTCAATAGTCGTGTTCTCATTAAATACATTGTTGGTATACATGTTCATGCTATGATTATGTTGTTGCATGATTGTTTGCTATGATGATTGCTTATATATATATGTACATACGACTCCTAGACAATTATTTATTTATTTAACGAATAACGCCTGACCTACCCGATCTTCTTACTAGAAGAAAGATGCCGCCTCGAAGAGAAACCATTAACGACAACGCACTGCCAAGGACTGAAGCAGAACTGCAAGAGCGCATCTCACGAGCTATTGCCCAGCACGAGGCCAACCGCTCCAAACATAGCGGTGGTTCCTCTGGAAATAACCCCACAATCGGTAATGTTTAGTCACCTAAGACACATTACAACTCGTTTGGACATTTCCAATTGTGCTTTGTCAATACTTACAGTGAATTGTGTTGCTTGTGTTAAAGGTTGTACCTACAAGCAATTCTTGGACTGCAAGCCCCTTAATTTCGATGGCACTGGGGGTGCTGTCGCCTTCGTACCCTGGTGGAGAAAACTGAATCTGTATTGAGGATGAGCAAATGTGCTCCGGAACAAAGAGTTACGTATATTTCTGGGTTGTTTCTGGATGGAGCGCTTTCGTGGTGGAATCTTCAAGTCCAAACATTGGGTGAAGCTGCTGCATACGCATTAACATGGGATGAACTGAAGGAGTTAATGCGCAAAAAGTACTACTCTCGAGCGGAGATTCCAAAGTTGGAGACGGAATTCTGGAACTTAAAAATGGATGGTCCGAAGGTGGCTGGGTATATTCAGCGATTCCATGATTTGTCGAGAGTTGTTCCTTATCTGGTGGAGCCAGAGTTTAAAAGAATTGAGCATTTTATCTGGGGATTGGCACCTCAGATTCTAAGTATGGTGACAGCTTCCAAGCCTCCAACTATTTCTGAGGCTATGGACCTTAGTGTGGCGCTTACGGAGGAAGCAGTTCGGTTGGGAAAGTTTTCAATTTATGAAACGAAGAAGAAAGAGACTCATGTGGAGTCATCAGGTGATAACAAAAGGAAGTTTACTAACTTTAAGAAGAGCACTCAAGTGAACAACAACAATGCCAACAAGCGTAGAGACACCAATTAGCCAGCTGAGGCGCAGCCTGGCGCTGCAAATGCTGAAAATAAGGGAAAAAGGGTACATGGGTACCCTACCAAAGTGCGACATCTGCCAATTTCATCATGTTGGTCGGTGTAGATATGGAAAGTGTAAATCTTGTGGGAAAACTGGGCATTCTAAGGAGACGTGTTGGTATGGAACAGGACGCGGGAATGGAAATCAGGGTGGTAACGGTAATGGCAACCGTGGTGGGAATGGTTATGGAAACAGAAACCAGGGAGGAAATAACAATCAAGGAGGTAATGGAAACAGAAACGAAAATGGAAATCAAGCGGGAAATGGGAATCGTGGAGGAAACAACAATAACAACAACCAGGGTGGTAATGGGAACGGACGCGGCCAAGGATGTTATGGTTGCTGTGATTTGGGGCACTTCAAGAAGGATTGCCCGTAGAACAATCAAGCTCATGGAAAGGTGTTCACCATTGGCGCAAGGGAAGCACGCCAGGATCCAAACGTGGTTACTGGTACGTTCCCTATTAATCAACGTTATGCATTCGTGTTGTTTGATACTGGTGCCGATTTTAGCTTCGTATCCCTAGACTTTAAGAATATACTTGGTTTAGTTGCAAGTAAGCTAGACGTCCCGTATTCGATAGAGTTGGCTAATGGAAAGCTAGTAGAGGCAAATGAGGTGATTAGAGGTTGCATGATGGAGCTTGGAGAGCGTAAATTTTTGATAGATCTTCTACCAGTTGATTTGGGAAGTTTTGATGTTGTGGTCGGGATGGATTGGTTGTCTAACAACCGTGCAGAGATAGTTTGCCATGAGAAGATCATTCGTATTCCATTGGCGAATGAGGAGACGATCGTGATTCATGGAGAGAAGCATGATACGCCGTTGCGGATCATCAATTGTATGAAAGCACAAAAGTGTCTGCGTAAAGGATGCGTTGCCTTCCTAGCTCACGTTGTGGATAAGAAAGCCGAAGAGCCGAAGATTGAAGGTATCCCAATGGTGAGAGATTATCCTGAGATCTTCCCCCAAGGACTTGCCAGTATTACCCCCGCAACGATAAGTCGAATTCCACATTGACTTGGTTCCAGGCGCCGGGCCTGTAGCCAAGGCACCTTATCGACTTGTGCTATCCGAGATGCAAGAGTTATCCACGCAGCTTTAGCAGTTATTGGACAAGGGATTTATAAGGCCGAGCTTCTCGCCTTGTGGAGCTCCGGTGCTGTTCGTTAAGAAGAAGGATGGTAGTTTTTGAATGTGTATCGACTACCGGGAGCTAAACAAGTTAACGATCAAGAATCGGTATCCATTGCCGAGGATTGATGATTTATTCGACCAACTGCAAGGATCAAGCTACTACTCCAAGATTGACCTTCGATTGGGTTATCATCAGTTAAGGATTCATGAGGAGAGTATACCAAAGACCGCGTTCAGAACTCGTTATGGACACTACGAGTTCCTTGTAATGCTGTTCGGGTTGACTAACGCGCCAGCAGTGTTTATGGATTTGATGAATCGTGTGTGCAAGCCATATCTCGATAAATTCGTGATTGTATTTATCGATGATATTCTGATTTATTCGCGGAAGAAGGAAGAGCACGAGCAACATCTCAGAGCCATTCTGGAGCTACTAAAGAAGGAAAAGCTCTACGCTAAGTTCTCAAAGTGCAAATTTTGGATTCGCGAAATACAATTCCTCGGTCATGTGGTAAACGAGAATGGCATTCATGTGGATCCCAGAAAGATTGAAGCGATCAAGAACTTGGAAACTCCGAAGAGACCGACTAAGATTCGACAGTTTTTTGGGATTAGCGGGCTATTACCGTAGGTTTATTGAGAATTTCTCCAAGATAGCTCAACCGCTGACATCCCTTACTCAGAAAGACAAGAAGTACGACTGGGGAGACAAGCAAGAAGAAGCCTTTCAACTGCTCAAGAACAAACTGTGCGATGCACCGATATTATCCCTACCCAAAGGCACGGAAGACTTCGTGGTATATTGTGACGCTTCGCGTCAGGGATTGGGTTGCAAGCTAATGCAACGCCAAAAAGTCATCGCTTATGCTTCACGCCAACTTAAAGTACATGACAAGAATTATACCACTCACGATCTGGAGTTAGGTGCAGTGGTATTCGCCCTGAAGATTTGGCGACATTATTTGTATGGTACTCGATGTACTATCTTCACGGATCACAAGAGCCTGCAGCACATATTTGATCAAAAAGAGCTTAATATGCTACAACGACAATGGGTTGAGTTGCTGAATGATTATGACTGCGAGATCAAGTATCACCCCGGAAAGGCAAATGTTGTAGCAGATGCCTTAAGTCGGAAAGAAAGGGTTAAGCCCATAAGGGTTCGAGCTTTAGAAATGACTATTCAGACGAATCTCGCTTCACGTATACGTGATGTACAACAAGAAGCTTTTAAGAAGGAAAACCTTAAGGCTGAATATCTCCGAGGAATGGAGAATAAGTTAGTACCAAATGAGGAAGGAACCTTATACCTCATGGGACTCATTTAGGTTCCGCTCTATGGCGGTATTCGAGAGGTTATTTTTGACGAAGCTCACAAGGTACTCGATCCACCCAAGATCGGACAAGATGTACCAAGATCTGAAAGATTACTACTGGTGGCCAAAGCTCAAGAGTGACGTTGCCATTTATGTTGGGAAATGCCTAACCTGTGCTAAGGTTAAGGTCGAGTATCAGAAACCTTCAGGTCTCTTGCAACAACCTGAAATACCCATGTGGAAGTGGGAGCAAATCTCTATGGACTTCATAACAAAATTACCCAGGACTCCTAGAGGACATGATATGATATGGGTAATAGTGGATCGGTTGATGAAGTCTGCACACTTCCTACCGATTTGAGAGAAATATAGCACTAGGAAGCTAGCTGATCTTTACCTCAAGGAGATAGTAGCACGTCATGGAGTGCCTATCTCGATAATTTCAGATAGATATGGACGGTTCGTATCAAGGATTTGGCAATCCTTTCAAGAGGCCTTTGGATCTCAGTTGAATCTGAGTACGGCCTTTCACCCGCAGACGGATGGTCAGAGCGAAAGAACTATTCAAACACTGGAAGACATGCTTCGTGCATGTGTGATGGATTTAGGTGGCAGTTGGGATACTCACCTACCTCTGGTTGAGTTTTCCTATAATAACAGCTACCATACGAGCATTCAAGCTGCACCGTTCAAAGCTCTTTATGGCCGTAAGTGCCGCTCACCATGGTGTTGGGCAGATGCCGGAGATAGACAGGTGGTTGGTCCCGAACTGGTTCAAGAAACGACTTACGAGATTATACAGATCCGAGAGCGCATCAAGGCGGCTCGTGATCGATAAAAGAGTTAAGCAAATCAGAGACGGAAACCTTTGGAATTCGAGGTAGGAGACATGGTTTTGTTGAAAGTCTCACCTTGGAAAGGTGTAGCACGATTCGAGAAACGTGGCAAGTTAAATCCACATTGCATTGGGCCATTCAAGATATTAGAAAGGGTTGGTACCGTCACGTACAAGCTAGAATTACCAAACGAACTAAACGGCGTTCATGATACATTTCATGTATCAAACCTGAAGAAAAGCCCAACTCATGAGACAATTGTCATCCCTGCGGATGAGGTGCATATCGACGACACTCTCCAATTTACTGAGGAACCCATTGAAGTTACGGACTGGAAAGTCAACAAGACTCGGAGGAGTCGTGTTAAGCTTGTCAAGGTTCATTGGAATTCACGTCACGACCCAGAGTTTACTTGGGAGCGTGAAGATCGTATGAAATCAAAGTATCCTGCAACCGATAACACAGCTTAAAATTTTGGGACGAAATTTTTTTATTAACGGGGGGAGAATGTGACAACCGTCAATTTTCCATGTATCCGTACATGTTAAACAGTAAATTGTGCTTTAATAGTTGTGCTTGGTTTGAATTAATGAAATGGAAGATTTCTGATTATTGTCATACATATACGAGTGCATTACATGTTGCGTAATTATTTACCATTATTGCATGCAACACATTATGATTCAAATGATGCACGAAACAAAGTTAGCACAGTTATCAGACAAACTAGAAGTACTAACGGGAGTTCAGTGCTCAGACAGACATGATGTTAAGACACAGAATGAGCCCGAAACCAAGAGTTACACTAGTATAGTGTGTAGGAAAGTAAGGATCATAAAACTGCCTTCCTAGAGATAGTTTAAGTGCCGGAAAGTGCCTAAAACTCACAAAAACTGCAGAATTCTGCATATTTCAGCAAAAATCAGCATTTTAACAACACAATATAATGCAAAATTATGGTTTAATGGTCCAGAATACCTTCCTAAGTGTCAGGAATCAAAACTGTCGCAAAAGGGAACATAAAGCACACTAAACTGCGTAATTTAGCACCTTAATGAACCAGTAACCAACCGAACAACCAGACGCTACCCGAAACACCAAATTTTCACTAGAAGCACTGTTTTAACATTTCCGAGCTAGTTATGGTCACCGAACATCCTAATACATCTTATAATCACTAAACACTTATAACACTAAACATTATACCTAGAATCTAACCAAGACATCTAACTTACCATTACATTTCAACCATACCCCCCCTCATTTTGACGGTCACCCTAGGGGACCCACACCATGATTTTATCTCATTTGTTTAATTGATTTGCTTATCACTTTAGCAACATAAGAACCAAAGGTCTAATGTGTGTTGGAAGATAGTTTTATAAGAACCTCTAGATCAGCACTCTCTTTCATCACAACACATAAACAACTTCATCCTTCCTCTCCTTCCTTCCCTTGCTCTCGGCCTCAAACAATGACCACACCACCATCATTTTCATTCCACTAATAACCATTCTAAGGTGATTCAAGGGTGCAAGGAACTTGATTAAGAAACTTGGTAGCATTGGAGCTTGAAGGACCACTTCCTAGAGCTTTTATCCACCTTGTTCATCATCTTCATCATCTTTGATTCTTCCCTAGCCCTTGTGCTAGTAGTAAGCCTCTTGTAACTTGTTTTTACTTCTCTTTTTGTTGGTTAAAAGATTATATAAGTGGTTAATCATGAAGATCATAAAGAAACAAGAAGATAATCTTTCACATAAAGCATTAAAACATAAGAATCTATGTTGATTTAGTGTATGTATGATACTTGATGATTGATTTCTTGTGATTATGATGTTGATCATCATAAGAAGCTTGCTAGATTGTGATTAAACACATGATCTAGTAAGTGAGAGGATGAATCTTGTGAAAAACAAAATGATCATCCTTTATGTTCCACATGAACTTGAAAATGAAGTTGATTTTGTGTATGATGAAGTTTGATACATGTTATAAGTCTTGTAAATGGATGATTACAAAACTATTTTTTTTTTCAAGAAACCAAGGTTATTTACAAGATAAGATTTACATAATCATGATTTTTAAAGAAACTAATCATGTTTTTAGTGTTAAATCAAGGCTAGAAACATGTTGTTAACAAGAAGAATACAAGAAGAAATATTTTTGGAAAATCTTCATACAAGTTGTAAAAGACTAAATTTCACAAGAAAGGGATTTATAAACAAATAACCATATTTTTAAGGGTAACTAAACCTACTTAACAACATATTAAGTTACTACAAACTTTTATAAAATTTCAAGTTCATGATATAGTGTAGATTGCATGATTTTGGCTCATGGTAAGTCTTGCATGATTTGTTGATGATTGATGATGATTTTAAAAGAAAATGATATGCTTTTAAAGAATGGAAACCTCCATTTTTAAGGGGAAACTATGGCAAAATTTGTGTAGAATTTAAACACTTAGAAATGTTTTTTTTTAAAACAAGTGTTTACAAATAAATTTTGATCATGGTTTTCACACAAAAACTTGCCATAATTTTTATTACAAAAATTACAAATATTGGGGGTTGATTTTGATAAATAAAAGTGACTAAATATATATTTAAGGAAATATATATTTAGATGTCACACTTGTGTGCTACTTGTATATTATCTATATTAGTTATATTATTTTAAGACTTCAAAATAATATAACTTACCAAAATACCCAAACTTGTAATACAAAATATTACCAAAATTCCAAGAAAATGAATATATAATTTATACCTGAATATTGGACAAACCGACACGGACGTATGGACTACACTTATATATATTCCGAAAATAGATTTATATTTTGACAAATGAGTTAAACTGTGTTTTGGAAACCAAAGAAACGGAAAATATGATTTTTACAATTATTACAAAATATGTCATATTTTATCAAGTAGAAAATTATTTTTTAGTAGAGAAAATATATATATTTTCTTGAACAAATATAAGATATATTATTTTTGAAGAAAATATATGTTTTCTTAAACAAACTAAAAGTATATTATTTTGGGTGAAAAATGGAATTATAAATATTTTCTAAGTTAATCTTGAAAATATATTATTTTTGAGGTTTATATGAAAATATAATTTTTTTTGCCAAGGAAGATTTATAGATAATTTTCTATAAAAGTTTTCTTAAAATGCATATGTTTTAAGAATATAAATTGGTGAATTTTTACTTGATTAAAAATATTATTCCGGAAAATTAAATGTAAGATTAAGTATAAAATACTTAATAAATACAAGAAAATACGTATTCTCGTACGTACAAATACACACCGGAATACGCCACCAATTATGTAGGTAGTTGCACGACTTCAGGACAGGACCTTTGAGTTACACCGGATAGCAGGACGCGAGATTGTGAGTTCATGCCCCCCTTTTCTTTTAACTGTTTTCAGTTTTATAACTTCGGGGGTGAATACATGTTACAAATGTTTCAATGATTGCAAATGGTATGGTTAGCTAAGGAATAAACTGTTAGATAATGTGAATGGGTAGGCACACACTTAAGACCATTAATCCTCGTATAAGGACCGAGGGACATGAGTGATAGATGTATTTGGGTGTTGCGAGCCCCACCCCTAGGCCGGAAGTGGCCAAAGGTGGTGACTATGTCTGCCAGCCAGAGGCCGGGTACAAAATCTGCTAGGTTTGAGCCTTCCTACACCGTTGCACACATATTAATGACCTTGTAAATCATTAATTGATCTGTTCATAGACGCTTTCATACCGGTTTACAAAGATACATACAAATGTTTACAAGATTATTCGTGCATACGTACAAACACATGAACTCGCTCAACTTTTGTTGATGTTTTCAAATTACATGTATTTTAGGAAATTGATATAGATCAGGCGGGCATTTAAAGTTTTCAGGATGTGTCCACAAGAAACGATGTCATCCCGTTTTGAAGGGTTTGAATTGTGTATTTTATCTTTGATAAGATACATGAATCAAAGCCTCGTTTTATTAGTGTCTTTTGTTAAGGTCCTTTATGGAACTTAAAACATTTGGTTGGTTTGTATGTTAAACTTGAAGTCTGTGGTTGGTACTAAAACAATGTGGTTTGTATTATTTGAATCATATCAATGGATGAACGTCGTGGTTTTAATCATATAGTTGTTTGTTATAATTGAATGCAATGATATTAAGCAAGTCACACATCATACGCTTCCTCAAAAGTCAGGGTATGACATTATACAACTATGTACATATATAATTTAAGTGAGCATACCATCATATACACATGTGTAAAATTTATATTAACTAAAAATAAATTTATACGCATAATACAAATATACATAATCACCATTTTGGCATACAACTTACATAACCTAGCAACCCAGATTCAACTCTTATACACATACAGAGATTGTATTTTCACAAATGAATAATACATATATTTAAAACAACACAATATACTTGTGTATAATCAAATGAACCCAATAGAGAGGGTATACATATGTGTATGAACCTGAACATAAACTCATCCCCTTAACTAAATCGGAACAATCTAAAATTATACACATATGTACATATATAATTTTAGTTAGCAATACCATCATATACACATGTGTAAAATTTTTACTAACAATATATATTAACTAAAAATAAGTTTATACACATAATACAAGTATACACAATCATCACATTGGCATACATATTTACACACATAACCAAGCAATCCAGATTCAACTCTTGTACATAAATATAGAGATTGTAATTTCACAAATGAATGATACATACATGTACAACAACATAGGATACATATGTGCATAATCGAATGCACCCAAAAAACATAATATACATCTACGTAATCGAATGAACCCACAAATCAAATGTATATCTAGTAACTTAAAGAAACTTTACTAAACAACAAGAGCATTTTTTATGAACAATCATGTTAAACCCTAGTTTTTACATGAACAAACACCGAACAACATTATGAATCTATACATACGGATCAAAATACAAGAGGAAAAAAAAGATTAACAGTAAGAATCATACCTTCAATAAGTCGCCGAAAGTTTGAATAGGCATTTGAACAAAGCTTGAAAGCCTGATGAAGAAGGCATCTCTGGAGAAAAAAAATGCCTTGCTTCGATTTAGGGAAAAAAGAAGATACCGGAGAAAGGATCGCCAAAGACATGCACTAGTTTTTGTGATTTCATAAGAGGATTTTTTTTATTATAGTGTTTATCTTTGAAACTGATAAAGAGACTTTTAGGGGATTACAATTTTCAAACGTATTGATTAGTTTTCATATATTTAATACGAAACTTTCCTATTTTACCCTTTTGATTATAATTCATTCTAAATTTATTATACCTTTAATTACAATTGTGTAAATGTTCTAAGATCTATCATCTATAAAATCAAGGGCCCACAATGGTTCATTTTGTTCACAAAAACATTATGCTTCACTTATGAACCCCACCGTATATATAGGGGTTGGTTAACGTACAATATTCCTTAACGTACGATGTGTACGACATGAAATTACGCACATTATAAAACTCAAAAACCCTAATCACGCATATTGACAAACCATAATCACGCATGTTGAAAACCATAATCACGCATGTACAAAATCAAAAATCACGAATGGGATAAAAACCTAATCACGTATGTTATAAAACTAATTACGCATGTTTCACTATATATATATATATATATATATATATATATAGGAGAAGGTTCAATTAAAAACCACTAGTTAAAGTGAAAACCCGAAAACTAACTAAAAAAACCTAAAAAACATACAATTTTTTTTTTTTTTACCAATTTTCACTAGTTTTTGTGTATAAAAATTTGTTTTTAAAAAAAAAGAAAAATTGTAGTGCACATGTATGTGGATTACACATGTGTACTACACATGTGTATTATTACACACGTGCATTACAATTTTTTTTTTTGAAAAAAGTTTTTTTATACACAAAAAATAGCAATTTTTAATAAAAAAATTAGTATGTTTTTTAGGCTTTTTTTAGTTGGTTTTCGAGTTTTCATGATAAAAGAAGTTTTCACTTGAACCTTCCCCTATATATATATATAGTAAGGTTCATGCGAGAACCACCTTTATTGCGAGAACCGCGAGAACCAATGTGAACACAACCTAAAATAGCTAAAAAAACCTAATCCCCCCCCCCCCCCCCAAGCTAAAATGCTAAAAACTAAACCCCAAAAAAACCTAAAAAAATCTAAAAAAATAAAAAAAAATCTAATTTTTTTATAATATTTTTTATGTTAAAATCGCTACTTTTAGTAGCCAAAAATTTTTTTTTTAATTTTTTTTTTGCCTACTAAAAGTAGCAAATTTGTTTATAAAAAATATTAAAAAAATTGTGTGTTTTTCAGCTATTTTTAGGCATTTTTTGTTGTGTTCACATTGGTTCTCACGGTTCTCGCAATAAAGGGTGGTTCCTAACGGATCTTTGTCATATCTATATATATATATATATATATATATAGGATAAGGATCATGTGAGAAGTAGTAGGCTAATTGAGAAACTTGAGAAGAATTCTGGACCACACATTTTCCCTAAGCAAAAAAATGCATAAAAAAAAAGTAAAAAAAATGAATATTTTTTTTTTTGTGAAAAATCGCAGCTTTTTGTTAAGGATTTAATTTTTTTATTTTTTTAAATTTTTTTTTGAGATTTATACACATGTGTATATTGTCAATTATACATATATGTATATACATGTTTAAAATTAAAAAATAAGTGTTATTTAGGGTTTAGCATTAGTATTTAGGGTTTAGGGTTTAGCTTTATAGTTTATGGTTTAGCATTAGGGTTTAGCATTAGGGTTTAGCAATAGTATTTAGGGTTTAGCATTAGGGTTTAGCTTTTGGGTTTAGCATTCGGGTTTAGCTTTAACTTTTGGGTTTAGCTTTATCTTTAGGGTTTGCATTAGGGTTTAGCATTAAGGGTTTAGCTTTAGGGTTTAGTTTTAGCTTTAGGGTTTAGCATTAGGGTTTAGCTTTATGGTTTAGAATTAGGGTTTAGCATTAGGGTTTAAAATTAGGGTTTAGCTTTAGGGTTTAGGGTTTAGCATTAAGGTTTAGCTTTAGTTTTTATGGTTTAAGGTTTAGGATTTATAACACATATTTTTTCAATTTTAAACATGTATATACATATATGTATAATTGACAATATACATATATGTATAGTTAAAAGATTAACAATATACACACTTGTATAAATCCAAAAAAAAAATTAAAAAATAAATAAATAAAAAATTTAATCCTTAAAGAAAAAGCTGCAATTTTTCCAAAAAATAAAAAAAATAAAAAAAAAATTTTTGCATTTTTTTCAGTTTTTTTTTTTTTTTTTTTTTTTTTTTTTGCATTTTTTGCTTAGGGAAAATGTGTGGTCCAGATTGCTTCTCAAGTTTCTCAAATATGGTGGACTTCTCTTAGGATCCATACCCTACATCTATCTACTATAATAAAAGAAACCAAATTTTGGACACGTGTCATTCATTGAAGGTATTCTCAAATTTATACTTATCTTATATTAACTAAATAAATAAATAATAAATTAATATTAAATGTTATCATATTTTAATAAAATATTATCCTCAAATCTAAATTGTTAATTTAATATATTTTTAAAACAAATATCTCTCTTCCCTACTTATCTTATATTAAATATATAAATAATAAATTAATATTAAATGTTATCCTAATTTATTAAAAATATAACTTTTTTATTATTTGATATACAAAATTATATTTATTCAACAAGTCTAAAATGCAGGGTTTT